>JADRCD010176372.1:0-14625 GCA_019843815.1 Montemys delectorum
TTTTTTTTCCAGTTAGTTGTACTAGGGGCATGGCTATAAAAACATTTCTTTAAGGTCCATCCTATTTATTTTTGAAGGATTGTCACACAGATGCTACTGGGGTTGTGTGACAAAGATCCATTTTCATTATTTGTAGCTATGAGTATGAGTCTTTGTGTGAGCATGCTCACATAAGTGCTGGTGTCTTTGAAGGTTAGAGGTGTGGGTCCTCTGGGTTGATCTTTAGCTCCCACTGTTGTGTCCCTGATGTTGGTTTTTATTATATACATCTCTCATCATATTGGAACAAGGACTTTTAAATTGGCCTTCCACATTCCGTTTACCATGCCCCCTCTCCCTGAGATTCTGATTAATGAGTGGGCACGGCAGCACTTGCTTTGGAGAGATGTGGGTCCATGGGACATGTAGATGTTCTGCATTCTTCTCAGGCACTCCACATCTCTGTGTGTTGCAGAATGCACCAGATGAAGGTTTTGTGTCAACATGGTCCCATACTTAAGAAATGCTGATATATAGTTGGTAGGAGTACAGCCGGAGAACACAAAGATTCAGCACCAATTACCAATTGGATTTTAATGACCAAATCACAAAATCTGAACTATTTAAATAAAACAAGGCAAATGTTAAAAAAAAAAACAACAACAAGCTAATTTCTCCATTTTTGAAAGGACATGATTTGTAATCTGCAAGACTGTAATGTTATTCTTAAGAGGAAAGTTCAAAACAGTTTTTTAAAATATATATACACAGCACACATTATTAGGTATTTAAAATTTGACCCAATAAACTGCATTATTAAAAATTTGCAGGCAGAAATCTCTTTCTTTTTCCTTTTGGAGGTTGGTTTTGGTTTTATTTTTTTAGCAGTCCTCCAAAAGGAATTCCAAAATTTTTTGACAATTTTATCATTTCTGACTTAAGCCTGTTGCAAATCTCTTTGAAACAACTAGGCCCAAGGGTGGCTCCAGCAGCTGCCTGAATTCCACACACATGTAAAAAGTCTCTTCCATTCTGAGTGCTATACTTTGCTGTAATCAGACCCAGATGCTTAAACCATTCAGATTACCTTTTACAGTGTGAACAGAAGCACCAATGTGCTATTGTTAAAAAGTAGTTAGATCCCAACCGTTGCTCTACTCTCTGAGTGTCACTCCTGAGAGTGGCCAGTAGAGAGAAGATCAAGGAGCTGGCCCTGAGAATTTTTTTTATCATGCCATTGTTGTAGATAATAATTAGATTAACCTCTGCAGCCGATATCATCAACAGAAAGAGAACAGGGGGTTGAGGCTGGGGTAAGATCTCAACAGGCAGGCCCCAAGTGTGCCTACCAGTGCATTCTGAAGAGAACAGTCCATCATGATGCTACACTGGGTCCCTATGACTCAAGGTTTGATCACCTACTAACATCGTCTTTAAAGGGTTTCTTATATTTCTTGTCATTTCTTGTGTGGTGTGTGTGAGTGTGTGTGTTTGTGTGTGTGTGTGTCTGTGTCTGTGTATGTGTATGTATCATTTGATTCATTGTGGAAGAGCAGTACATCCATGCCCTCATTTCTCTGTTCAGTGGTAGCTGTGCTTATCCACCAATGTGTTCCAACACCCAGTGAGTTTAGATTGTATGGGCATACTTGCTTTTTCATCCACCAGAAGGAATGGCAGGTATTTAGATGATGGAGGAGCAGCTGTGTATTTTTCCGTTAAGACAGTGTTGTAGTGCGGCTTACCATCTTTTTGTGTATAGCAGAGCCAATTGCTCTGGTAGGAACATGCACATTTTACCACATTTTGATGTTGTTGTTGTTGTTGTTTGTATTTTCGGGCACCAACATGAGTTATTTGTTACACATGCGTACTATTCACAAAACCTTTTGGGGACATCTGAAAATTGAGAGTTTGCACTAAAGAACTCAAATGACAATCCCTAAGGAAGATCATAAAAGGGATCTGTTTTGAGCAGAAATTTTTGCTGAGGTCCAGACTGCTTCACCTGAACATCCTCGCTTGAGGAATGAGGAAATTATATGAGATTTCAATTTTTTTTTTTTTAATCATAGTAGTTCATGGTTCTAAAACTTTTAAGGCTCACCTTCTGCATCGGAAGAGAAGTATGACTGTGTTTGCTTTTGTAAGTATGTTTACAAAGGTCCTTGCCCCAGGGTATGCTCACTGAGTTTGTGCTTCAACTTCTGCCAGATGGGCAGTTCCCAGGAATGACAGGAGTATTGTCCTCAGAGGACTTCAATGGAAGTGCCGTTGTGCTGCATGGGTGTGTAGGGTGGTTTCCAACCATGTCCTTCTCCTGAAACATTTAGTGTGGGACCGGAGTCCCTGTGAGTACGAGAACCATAAGAAGGGTTATTTGAAGAAGAATCTATTAGTCACTCACCTTCTTGCTGTGTAGAAACCTGACCAACTTATACAAGGCTGGATTTACTTTGGTTCAAGGGTATAGGTCATCATGGTGGGGAAGTCACGAGGTCTGGACTTTGAGGAAGCTGGTCACATTGCTTCCACAGTCTAGAAGCAGAGAGATGTAAACGTTTATGAACAGTTCGCTTTCCCTTACATTCTGTCTAGGAGCCCAGCTGATGACATGGTCACATGCACAGTTAGGGTAGGCCTTCTTGCCATGGTTAACACGATCTAGGCAGTCTCTCACTGGCACACTCACAGGCTAACTGATCTAGGTGATCCTCGGAGGTTTGATTGGTGGGCTCGTCTCTATCCTGTGAAGCTGATGATCGATATTAACCATCACAAATAGGAAAAGGCTACGGACCACTTAGTGGAAGACTCTTGACTTGTGATGGTGGCGTTCGGAGCACCCTGGCAGAGTGGAATAGACTAGAAGCACTATTATTGAGACAGACTGTGAGTTCAGTAGCATCCAGCTAGAGAGACCACACAAGCTGCCCTTCTTGTTCAAGTGGCTGTACTTGGCATTTATTTGGATGCTAGGACTTCAGCTTAGGTCTTCATGTTTGCACAGTCATCACTGCTATCTGCTAAGCCTTCTCCCTAGTCCCCCTAATTAATTTTAAAGTCCCCAATTATAATGCAAATTATATTCTGTCACATTGTATATCGGATACCTTCGTTTTCTTCATATACCTTAGTACATCCATATTTGTAACCTTGGCATCTAGTAAGAGATGTCTGCGTATCAGCCATGACCAGGATTTACTGAACAGAATCAAATAATCACAGATTTATTCAGACCCCCAGGCAATCAAAACATTCACGCCTTGACACCAGAGAGTCTTTGTTCACTAGCATTCATGAACTGGGCAAAAAATATTTTACACAATTGAAGTAAGAAGCGTGAGAATTCTATTTTATTTTCCCCTTCATTTTAGGCATAAAAAGACAGATGCTGATTGGCAGTTTATGAGTCTGAAGCAAGGCTTTTATTGTCTCTGGTCTGTTTTGTCCATGTCTGAGTCCTGTCACTTGGGAACGTTCTATAAAAGAAACAAAAAGAAATTTCAAAAATATGGTCCTATTTTATTTGGTTTCGTTATGAGGGAGATTTGTATGGCCACCCTTGTTCAAAGCCAATGCACTTGTTGAAATCCTTTAGGGGCTGAAGTGGACTCTGAAGAAAGAAGGAACACTCTCTGCTCTTTGCTGAAGAAGGTATTTGTGTGGTGCCAGGCTTGTGATCGTAAAACAACTGCCAATGAATTCAGCCTTTGCTTAAATGAAGCAGATAGTAAAAACATAGACATATGATTAGTTCAGGTCTGCTTTTACTTCACAGAACTAAAAACTTCTTTCTTGGAGGTCACAGTACATTTGGTGGTGGCCTAATCTCAGTTTTCTCCTTGTGGAGAGATGTCTCCATCAATACAATTTTTTTGTTGTTGTTGATTTTTTTTTTTTTTTGTCTTTTGTTTTCCTGGAAATACACCCCTCTCTCATGAGACTCAGAAATCAATGACTTATTAATGCCCAGGAGTACACAGAAGTGAGACACAGCAATAACTATTTGCTTCATCACAGATCAGAGATGTCCTTTTGACTAACAACAAGACACGGAGAATAGGTTTGGGATGAGGAACCAAGGAAGGCTTCATTTACTGTTAAATTTCATGTAAAGCGTGGCAGCAGGGATAGCCTCTGGTTTTCCCCACATGGTAATGGTTGTATGTGGACTAATGCTGAAGTCTTGAGGATTGAGAGAGCAGGAAAGAATGGTAAGATCTGTATCTTCTTTGCTGATAGAGGTGCAGGAGACACTCTACCGTTATGTGAGTGATGCATAAGCTTTTATTCTGTTATTCAGTGTCAGATTCCTCATATCTGGTCTCAAAAAGGAAGGCCATAAAGGGAGAAGAAAGACATACATACTATACCTACTTATAATTTAATCAGGACAAACCCACATAAGACATAACTAAAGAAAATCTATGTCACTAAGAATTAGGTGGAGAGTTTTAAGCATCTTGGTTCAGCTAATTGTCCTGTTAGCTTGGTGGCATCTGTGGCTTCCTCCCATGGAAATATTTTTCAGTGACAAAAGTAAACCATACAGTGTCACAGAGAAAAGCAAGAGTAACGAAGGGTTCCCGAAGTTAAGTAGAGGATTGTCTGGTTTGCCCTCAGGAAGAGAAGATGTTCCTACCCCTCCAGAGACTTGAAGCCCCAAGGAGAAGGAAGGTCTGGTGGGGTGAGGGTGGGTGGGGACATCCTCTTGGAGATAGGGGAGGAGGAGTGGAACAAGGAACTGTCTGAAGGTGGACCAAGAGGGGGATAATGAGTGGACTGTTAAAAAAAAAAGATTAAAGAATGATAATGATAATGACAACAATAACAACAACAACAATAACAATAATACAAGAAACCTTTAAGGATGAATGGATTTGATCCTTGGCCACGGTCATCAGGAAAGTGCCCCTAGAAAAATGTATCGTTTGCAGATCTCTAGGCAACGTGCATAAGGCAGGTAGTTAAGACTTTGGATAAAAGAAGTTTGAATACAAGGCAGTGATGAAAGAAGTTGTTGGAAAAATGAGCTGACTGGGCCTGATGAGATGTGTCAGGAGCGTAGACTGCTCTTCCAGAAAATGGGATTTAATCCCCTGTTCCGTACCCACATGGTGGCTCACAACCATTTGTAACTGTAGTCCCAGGGGATCTAACACCCTCTTCTGGCCTTCAAGGGCACCAGACATAAAGGTAGTATATAGACACGTGCAGGCAGAATATTCATACCTATAAACCAGTTATTTCCTTAAAAAAAAAAATTCAACCTGAAAAGCAATAGAATACCATCAACTTGGAGTCTGCGTTTGAAAGTTAGCTTTTGTTATCATGTTGTGAAAAGATTTGCTCTAGTTTAAGCATAGGAATTACATCGGAGTGGTATTTGGGGGAGCTCAACTAGGTCACTGGATAATGGGAGAGGGGAAGGAAGGTAGCAGTGGACTCAGAAGCTACAGTAATTCAGAGAAGGCATGAGGGACAAAGGAAACAGGCCAGACAGAAGATTGCAAAGTTATGTTAACTTCTCTCCCATGCTCTCTCACTGAGTTCCATTTCTGACTGTATGGTACCATCATGCATTGTTTTAAAAAGTTACATGCTAAAGAGACTAATAAACAACTATGCCTTGTATTAAATACATGAACAAAATTTGACAGACCTATAATTTAATCAGAAGAAGTGCATTACTTATATAACTTGATTGTTTAGGTCACTCAATCTCCCCTTCCCCTTTCTTCTCTTGAGACAGTATCTCATGTAGCCCAACTTGCCTTGAACTTTATATTTACCTGAGGATGCCATTGAAATTCAGATCCTCCTGCTTCTATTCTCTTAGTGCTGGGATTATAGATGTTCACCACCACACCTGATTGAAAGCCCTGCATATCTAACTGAGCACTTCATACATGATAGGCAAGCACTCTATCAACTGTATTCCATTTGTGGTTTAAATGTAAATGCTTTACACATATTGCTTTGCTCATCTGCATGTTTAAGTTAACATATAGTCTAGTGAATGGGCATTGAGCCAATGTGAAAACTGTGTGTTTATTTGTGTGCCTGTGGTGGCTAATTCTGATGGAAACATCCATGTACTTGGAGTGGAAATGTAGAAACTATTTCCTTCATGTGTGAGTTGGAGAGGTCATTTTACTCTAGGCAGACAAGGTTTAAACAAGAGAGCTCTGGCACTCTCCTGTTTTGCTTCAGCATCCTGTTGATCTGTCAAAACAAGGGACAAGGGAAAAGGAGAGATTTTAAGGGGGATTAACACTTCATTTCTGTATCCCCCCACCCTCTGGTATGTTACTGGTTTGGGAAAACAAGCCATGACAGAGGGGCAAAGCTTGTGTGCTTGCCCTTCTACATGAAGGAGAGAGCAAACATTTTAGGAAGGCATGTGCTTACTTCTCAGAAATAAAAAAAAAAAATTGACACTCAAAGACTGGCTTCGCCAAAACATAATGCTTTTAAAATTGGAGGATCTTACAAAGCTCTTAGAGTCACTGTTCTCATAAATAACTGGGGTAGCAACTTCTCTTCAGTAACACCTTTCCCTTGGAACCCTTGTATGCTATCAGAAAAGCAGCTTATCTGATTGAGGGGGAAAGGGGCTTACTGAGAACGTTCCTTGGACCCTTCTTGCACATATTTTATAAGTATCTTGCTGAGTTGAGTGTGAGGGATCACAAGGTCTGGATTTGAAGGCAAGAAGAGAGGTTGTGTATAGGAAACATATTCCTGTGCCCTCTGAACTTGTACTGAAGGCTAGCTCATGTTGAACAGCAAACTTACATGTTCACGTTGGTGGTTTTAAAGGAAAGACCACACTTAATATTTCTCCCCAGTTAGGCTGGAGCAAAAGGAAACACCTTTTAAGTGAATCACACTATCGGGGACCGGGAAGAGATCCAAGAAACCCAGCCCACTCATTCTGCCTACTATCTTCAGACGCGTGTAGCTCTGGAATAAAAGAAGAGAGCGCATAGACAGCTTAGCATCCTATCTCTGACTAATAGGCACTAGGGCTAATGACACTAATTTGAGCCTATATTGTAGTCTCTTTCCCAGATTGCCTTTTCTAGGAATCATACATTCTTGGTACACATATATAAACTTTATATACGTCCTCAGTTAGGTTGTTTTAAGATAAATGTGCTCTTTGTTGAGTATCTATTGCTTCTGTAAAGAGAGGTATGAAATATGGACTTTAGTGTAAAAGGGGTCTCCATAATTGAAACTTTCTCTTCTCCTCTGTCATAAATTTCTCATCTCGTCTTGAATTGTTTATGACTTTTCTACATGCAATGTAGAAAGAACAAGGTGAGGAAACCTGCTCAGGTTCTGACAACCGTGTGTAGATTTTCAAGAGCGTCTTCATATCTGGCATTGGGAGATGGCGCTGCAGATAAGGGCTTGTCACGCAAATGAGGAGACTAAAAAGTCAAATCCCTAGAACCCATGAGAAAGCTGGTCAAGTGTGGTAGCCACCTGCAAAATGGGCACCTGGGAAGACCAAGGGTAGGGGACCTCTAAGTCCAGCTGGGTGACTTGATGAACTAGTCTTCTTTATTATTGCTCTAATAAAATATCCTGGCAAAGCTGTTTAGTGAGAGGTTTATTTTGGCTCACAGTTCCAGATGGCAGACCATCAGAGAGGGGGGATCATAGAGCAGAGTATGAGGGAGCTGGCTAGATCACACCCATAATCAGGAACAGAGAGCAAAGAATGAACGTACGCCTGTGCCCGGCTTCTCTCTGCTCATGCAGTCCAGGAACCAACCCATGGAATTGTCCAATCCACATTTAAGGTAGGTTTTCCTACTTCACTTAATCCAGTTAAGACTCCCTGCCCCCAGGCCATTGCAATCTATATCATTTTTTTTTGTTGTTGTTGAGATTCCTTTCTGAGATGGTGCTTGGTTGTCAAGTTGACAGCTGAAAATAATCATCATACTGGACCAGCCGAAGATGGCTGGTGAGCTTCAGGCGCAGCAAGAAACCCTTGCCCCAATAAATACAGTGAAGAATGATGGTGGACGCACCTGAGCTCAACTTCAGACCTCCACGTGGACACTCATAAAACTGCATGGAGAGCACACATACATAGAGAAAGACAGATAGATTGGCAGATAGATAGATAGATAGATAGATAGATAGATAGATAGATAGATAGACAGACAGAATTCACTTGTGATGGTCATCACAGAAAATGCTCCTGAAAACAGTCTCATTATTCCTTAATGTAAAGATGAGATGTTTTATGTTTAGTGAGAACATGTATGTTCATATACATGTACACATACATGCCCACACAAATTCTCCTCATTCTAGAACACTTGTTTATCCCACAAACACTGCATGATCTCACCGATACACTGAATCTATGAAAGGTGATCTTCCAGATGCAGGGGGCAACCATGCTGGTTACCAGAGGTTCTGGGGACGGAAAGGAGCAATGCTGGTCAAAAGGGGAGTTAGATAACGGTAACTGTACTTAATGATGACATATGCTTGAAAAATACCGAGTGGAAGGTAAGTACTGTACAAAAATGATAACCATGGGAAGCAATGAATTGACTAGCTTTAATCTTTTATGCATGTGCACACACTTCAGTGTGTCATGTTGGACATGACACATGAGATGTTGTTATCAGTTGGTCAAGGATGAATTAATGGTCTACACTTGTAATCTCAGCACTTGGGAAGTATAGGTAGATGGAGCAGAGGTTTAATGGCATCCTTGGTGTGGTGATTTGAATGATAATGGCTCCAATAGGCTCATAGGGAGTGGCACCATTAGGTGGTGTGGCCTTGCTGGAGGAAGTGTGTCACAGCCGGTTAGCGATTGAGGTTTTAGAAGCTCAAGCCAGGCCCCTTGGCTTTTTCTCTTTGCCTGTTGCCTATGGATCAGGATATCGAATTCTTGGCTCCTCCTGTGGCACCATGTCTGCCTGCATGCCTCCATGCATCCTGCCATCATGACAATGGATTTTTAAATTTCTGAACTATAAGCTAGCCCCACTTAAAAGGTTCCCCTTGTAAGTGCTGCCGTGGTCATGGTGTTTCATCACAGCAAGAAAACACAAGCTAAGACACTTGGGTATGTAAAGTATTAGAGGCCAGCCCGAACCACATATAAAAAACGCTGTTCTCTCAAACTAAGATAAATAAATAAAGCACGATAATAATAGTAATAAAATTTCAAAGGCTAAGTTAAAAAAAAAAACAAATAGGGAAGGCAGGGCATGCTTATAATCCCAAATTGTGAGAGGCTGAAATAAGAGAATACAAGTTTGCAGTTACTTTGGACTAAATAAAGAATTAAAAACTTCATTCTGATCTTTATAGTGTAACTCTGTCCCTAAATGATGAACACAAACTTAACTGAGTAGTTAAGAAAACAAATATAAGTGAGGGTTTACTCTGTAAGAATCTTTGTTGCAGATGGAAAAAAAATAAGTTAAAAAACAATGTGATCTTGCATTTCCATATGGAGATAGTAATTATCCCAAGATGGAGAGTTTACATTGATAAATATTAGGACCAACCTCAAAGTCCTCTCAATCTGAAGAGAAAGGCACACCCTCTAAGAAGAAGTGTTCCATACTGTCACACTCATTCTATGAAGCCACAGTTACCCTCATAACTAAGCCACACAAAGACTCGACAAAGAAAGAGAACTTCTGACAGATTTCAATTGTGATCATTGATACAGAAATACTCAATAAAATACTCACAAATGGAATCCAGGAACCTATCAAAAACATCGTCCATCATGATCAAGTAGACTTCATCCCAGCGATGCGAGGATGGTTCAATATATGAAAATCCATCAACGAAATCTATCATATAAACAAACTAAAAAAAAAAACAAAAACAAACACATGATCATCTCATTGGATACTGAAAAAGCCTTTGACAAAAATCTAATACTTCTTCATGTTAAAAGTATTAGAGCAATCAGGAATACAAGGCACATGCCTAAACATAGTCAAAGCAATTCCAGTAAAATCTGGGACACATCTGCCCATTCTCTCCCTATCTATTCAACAGAGTACATGAAGTTCTAGCTAGGATGATAAGACAGCTAAAGGACATCAGGGGGATTCAAGTTGGAAAGGAAGAAGTCAAAGGATCGCTATTTGCAGATACAATAGCATACATAAGCAATTCTAAAAAATTCTACCAGAGAAATCCTACAGCTAGCTAATAAACAACTTCAGCAAAGTGGCTGGATACAAAATTAACTCAAATAAATTTAGTAGCCCTCCTTTATACAAATGATAAACTGGCCAAAACAAAAAAATTAGGGAAACAATACCCTTTACAACAGCCGCAAATACATGTCTTGGTGTAACTTTAACCAAGCAAGTGAAAGATCTGTATGACAAGAATTTCAAGTCCCTGAAGAAAGAACTTGAGAAGATATCAGAAGATGGAGAGATCTCCATGCTCATAAATAAGTAGGACTAACGTAGTGAAAATTGCCCTTATCAAAAGCAATCTCCAGATTTAATTCAATGCCTATCCAAATTCCAACACAATTTTTACAGACCTTGAAAAAAACAATTCTCAACTTCATATGGAAAAACAAGCAGACAAACAAAAAAACCAGGATAGCCAAAGCAATCCTGAATAATAAAAGAACTTCAAGCTGTACTAAAGGGCAATAGTGGTAAAAACTGCATGGTATTGGTATAGAAACACACACATTGACTAATGGAACTGAATTGAAGACCTAGAAATAAAACACCTATGTACAACTGGTTTTTTGATAAAGAAGCCAAATGGAAATGAGAAAGCATCTTTGACAAATGGTGCTGGTCTAACTGGATGTATATATGTAGAAGAATGAAAATAGATCTATACTTACCACCCTGTACAAACTCAAGTCCAAGCGGATCAAGGACCTCAACATAAAACCAGATAGACTAAATCTCATAGACGAGAAAGTGGAAAATACCCTTGAATGCATTGGTACAGGAAACAACTTCCTGAACAGACTACCAGTGGCTCAGGCTCTAATACCAACAATTGATAAATGGGACCTCATGAAACTGCAAAGCTTCTGTAAGGCAAAGGACACTGTCAATAGGACAAGACATCAACCTACAGATTGGGAAGGGATCTTCACCAATCCTACATCTGGCAAAAATTTACAAAGAACTGAAGAAATTAGACACCAACAAACCACATAACCCATTTTAAAAAGGGGTACAGAGCTAAACAGAGAATTCACTCTCAAATGGCAGTGAAGCACTTAAAGAACTTTTCAAAGTTCTTTGTCCTCAGTGAAATGCAAATCAAAACATCTTAGCCATCAGAGTGGCTAAGATCAGAAACTCAAGAGTTAGCACATGCTGATGAGGATGTGGAGCAAGGAGAGTATTCTTCCATTGCTGGTGGGAGTGCAAACTTGTACAACCACTTTGGAAATAAATATGGTAGTTTCTTAAAAAACTGGGAATAGTTCTACTTCAAGACCCAGCTATACCACTCCTGGGCATATACCCAAAAGATACTCTACCATCCTCCAAAGCTGTTCATAGCAGCTTTATTTGTAATTGCCAGAAACTGGAAACAACTTAGATGTCCCTCAACTGAAGAATAGATAAAGAAAATGTGGCATGTTGACACAGTGCAATACGAATCAGAAATTAAAAACAAAAACCAGGCAGTGGTGGCACATGCCTTTAATCCCAGCACTTGGGAGGCAGAGGCAGGCAGATTTCTGAGTTCATGACCAGCCTGGTCTACAGAGTGAGTTCCAGGACAGCCAGGACTACACAGAGAAACCCTGTCTTGAAAAAACAAAAACAAAAACAAAAAAATAAAAACCAAAAACCAAAAACAAACAACAAAACAAAGACCTAATAAATTTTGCAGGCGAATGGACGGAACATTGATAATATCATCCTGAATGAGGTAACCTAGTCCCCAAAGAACATGTATGGTATGTACTCACTTATAAATGGATATTAGCCATAAAATACAGGATACCCATGCTATACTCCCCATACAAGGATGTTAGAAAAGAAAGAAAATAGGTGAGGATGCTTGAATCTCACTTAGAAGAGGGAATAAAATAGTCATAAGAGACAGATGGAGGGGAGGGAACTAGGTGGGAAAAGAACTGGGGAGGGGAATGGGAGTGTTCAGGATCAGGTGTAGGGAGGGACAGGAGAGAAGGCCAGATGGCCATGAGACTGAATAGAAATCTCCAAGTGATGGTGGTAGGGAATTGGGGGTATCTCCAGGACTAGACAGAGACCTGGGATAAGGAAGGCATCCAAGAACCAATGGAGGTGACTTTAGTTGTGACTCACTGCACTCGGCATATGGAATCTGAAAAGGCCTCCTCCTGTAGACAGATAGAAACCCCAGTGGAGCGATAGAGACATCATCCCACCCACACAATTTTCAACCCAGAATTTATCCTGGGTACAAGAAATGCAGGCATGGGGGATGGAGCAGAGACTGAGGGAATGGCCAACAACTGGTCCAACTTGAGACACATCCTATGGGCAAGCACCAGTCCCTTACACTACTAACGATGCTCTATAATGCTTACTGACAGGAACCTGTGGTCCTCTGAGAGGTTCTTACCCAGCAGCTGACTCGGACAGATGCACACCCACAAGCAATCAGTGGACGGAGTAGTGATCAGGATGTAAAAATGAATAAGTAATAAGTAACTAACTAAGAAGAGGTGTCTCAAGCAATCCACTCTGAAGCAGTGAGAAGGAGGGATCACCGTGGTGTGGGGATGATGGGAGGATTTTTCTTCATTCTACAGGAAGGACTTTAGTGAAGCCTAAAGAGTGTAAGCCTAAGCTCTTTGTGGTTCCTACTTCCCCTGTTGCCCTGTGAGACTCTTTCTGGCCGCAGTCCATTCTCAACAATGCTCTCTTGACACCTCTTAACATGTACAGAGGCAGGCTGGCAGTCCCAACTGATTCCACAGAGTGTTTTTACTGGTGCTATTCCACAGAGGCCATTCAAGTGCTAGCTGAGACCTTTAAGATCTTGGGCAAAGAGCAATGGCCGAGTCTCAGAGGGAGGAGAGACCCAGACTTCCTGTTCCCAGCATAGTACAACTGCTGTCATGCCCAGCTCCTGTCTTGTGGACTTTTCTAATTAGTCTTTTTTTTTTTTTTTTTTTTAATGTGTGACCTATGATTATGAAATAAAGCTGCCTTTGGCCACCATGCCTTGGAAAGGTTTTCCTCCCAGGTGTGTCGGGCAGTAGAACTCTGCAGGACTTGCATTTTTTCTTTACAATCAGTTTATATCCCTTCAATGACATTTTCATGACTTTTGTGTGTCTGTTTGTGGTATGGCTTTTCCCTGAGCATAAGTTGTTATGCCCCCCTGTGTTTATTTTGAGAAACTAGATCATTAAGTCCACATCCCATATTTCAGGCAAATGGCCTTCGAGTACAAAATGAGGTGAAAACTGTTATTTTTAAGAAGAAAGGAAAGCTTTGTGAAAGGCTGTACTGGGCAAATTTTGCAGTATTCATTTATTTTTTCTGTATTGTTCATAAGAAAACAGCCTGCCTGAATCCCAGAGTAAGGGTCATTTAATGCTTTATAGAAGCCTGAGTCCCCCAAATAATGAGGCCGATGAAACAGCCCCAATGGTCATGGGGGCGGGGGGGGGGATAAATCCCTCATGTAAGAAAACACAGTTGGCTTTGTGTGCCCTGCAAGAGTTTGGACTACTGTGATCCTTGCAAGGCATCTGAGGCTGCTGAGGTAAGCGCACAGCTTTGAAGTGGTCTTGTGACACAGACAGCATGATTAATGCTTAGCCAGAGATGCACAATAACAACACAGAGCTCAGCGAATCGCCTGGTGTTAAAAGTGACCTCCCTGGTCAGGATTTTTCCTGCCTTTCCAGTTTCCGAATGTGGGAAACAGATACATCCTTTCATATTTCCTGAATTGTGGTGATGCTAACTCTGGGGCTTTGGATTGTTTGCGACTGACGCTCCGTGGCTGTTAAATAGACCTTGTCTGTAAAATTCTCCTCACTTCTTCAAGGGCTTCGCTTGTCCCTCTGTGTCTGCTATGCGCTCACTATGTTTTGTGAGGGGCTGTGTCTGTGACAACCAGGCTCAGAGGTAGGAAGTCTACGATAATCTGTCACTTCCCACAAAGCATGAAATGCCCAGGTTCCAACGGATATCCTCTTGATGGTATTTTGCAGCTGACAGACCTCTATATTGTATATACTCTTATTTTGTAGCTACCACTTTGGAACAAAGGTAGATGGGATGCTTGTGTGTCTTATTTCGTGTGTGTGTATGTGTGTGTGTGTGTGTGCGCGCGTGTGTGTGTGTTGCTTGTGTGTCCAGCATGTTATAGGTGCAGAGAAGTCAGATCTCTACACCATCTACTGATGCATGGGCTTTGGCATCTTCCTGACTTGGGACTGCCCTCTGCTTAGGACTCTCAATGACTGTAAATACTCGAGGGATTTATTGTGATTTTTAAAGGGTTTATAAGCCACACACTTAGGCTTTGTTCCCCTTAGTTTATCCATATTCTATATAGAGAAATACAAACAAGATCACTCTTGAGTGTCCTACAAGGCAAACTTTTTCTTAAAAGATTTATTTATATGAGTACACT
>JADRCD010176374.1:0-17202 GCA_019843815.1 Montemys delectorum
AAAAAAAAAAACTCAGGTGACAGTACATGCTGCCAAGGATGTGGAGAAATGAGAACACTCCTTCATTACTGTTGGGATAGTAAACTGGAAATCAATCTGGTAGTTTCTTAGAAAACTGGAAAGAGTTTTACCTGAAGATCTAGTTATACCACTTCTGGGCATATACCCAAGATATGCTTTACCATATCACAAGGACACATGCTTCACTATATTCATAGCAGCCTTATTCATAATAGCTCAATTTGTGGTCACACCATCATTCATGCAAACTCTCCTAAGAATTGCTCTTAAGTTTGCTTCTGTGACCTTGCCTCAAAACAGTTGGAGACAGAGTTTCTTCAGTATGGACTGAAGCTGCTGGTTTGTACCTGGCATCAGCCTACTTAGAGAGCTGGTCTGCACATGCTGAGTCATATTTGGTGTTAGCTACAGTACAGAACTGCTACCAAAGAAGATTGAGCTTACCACCAAAGGCCTATTTTGAGTAGGTCCAGTTTCCTCAAATCCTAAAAACTTTTCTCTTCCACTATCTCTGCTGGGTGGAGGGACAGAGAAGAGGTTGAACCTTTATTAAAAGTAGATTGTGGAAAAAATGTATGCCTTCACCAGTGGTTGCCATCCCCACATATATACATCTTACCAACACGAACTGGACTTAAATATTATTAGAATAATGGACATGAAGTAGGAAGCGACATGATGGGAGAAATAGATGGAATTGCAGGTGGAAGTGCGGAGTAGATATAAACATATTTCAATGTATACATTGTATAAAATTCTCAAAAATAAAGAAAAATAAACAGAATGACCAGAATTTTAAAGGACAAAGAACTTAAATCCTATAAAATATACTATGACTCATATTAAAATTATGCTATAAAGAAAAATTTTATGCTGCATAAAAATATTTGTGTAATTAGACTATTGAAAATATTGAAAATTAGGCTTAAAATGGCAGATTTGTATAATACCAGGAAGGTTTTTTGAGTATAAGTCTGAAGAATTTTAACTTTTAACTTGTAGAAAGGATTTTATTATTGTTATTAAATAAAAATTGAAGCAGGTATTGTTGTGAAGTGCATCTTCTGTGAGAGTGCAAGTAAAATTAAATAGTGGAAAATATTATTAGAAGCAATATAAAACTCAGAAATAAGTGAGGTTAGTCAAATAATGATGGTAATTTCTATGTTACTTTTTCCATACATAGATTTATATTCAGACAAAAGATACTTATAAATCTTTACATATACAAAATTTAAATATTTTTCAAATGCTATATCAGAAAGTGAAATGATCTAATCTTAAAACTACTAGCATTTGCATTTGTTAGTAACACCATGGATCCAAATGTTCACTACGAATGGGACCTCATAAAGCTGCAAAACTTCTGTAAGGCAAAAGACACTGTCAATCTTTTCCAATTTCTTAATACCAAAATGGCTATCTAGAATAAATAATTTCTAGAAAAGTATATATAGTACTCAATTTTATATAACTAAATAGTGAGACATATATGGGGATATTTTCCTGTAATCCTGGTATTCAAGAGGCTAGGGTACAGAGATTGCAAGTTCTAGGCCATCCTAGGCACTATTGCATGGCTTAGCTTTAACCCTTTTCTTCCTTATATTTTCCTCAAAAAGAAAATAATGAAAAGAAAATAATATAATTTCTATTGGAGTTTAAGGAAATGATGTATAGAAAGTATGTGAAAGGATTGGAAATATTTGAAAATAGTACTCAAATTACATTTAAACATTTTATTATCCATACTATTTATGAGAACACTGCAAAAATTAGAAATATTTTCTACAGGGTAAATGATCAGTCATCATTTTGAGAAATTGGGTATGAACTAAAAGGTAGTTGTTTGGCTTACTTTAGATTGACATACATGTATACTATATAATTTTATAAGTAGAAAAATGGTAAGGCAATATGTTTTGTTTATGCATCAATAATGACAGAATAGATATAAATTATAAGATAGTGTATCAAAGGAATTACATTTCATGAATAGATTAAGAATATATTTTTAAGGTAGAATAAATGAAGTGACAATTCCAGAGTGGATGAGGCAGATGGTTACATGAGTAAGATAATAGGATTATAATGAAGAAAGCTTAGTTTTATTTCTTTGATATGAAAGAGATAGGCATAATATTTTTTAAAACAGCCAGTGTTTTTCATTCTGTTGGAATGGTCACATAACAATGAAAATAGTGGAAAGAGTTAAGCAGGAGTACTAGCCTGAAGTCATTGTAAATATGCAGAAAGCAAATTGGTTTGTAATGCTACATAGAAAATGGATTCAAATATATTCTTCTTCCTCACTGACTTCATTTAAAAAAATCTAGAGGTGAGGTCAAAGTGATAAGAAGCCAAGGGAATAATGGCATAGAATCATTAATAATCTATCTGAAAGTACAATTCCTGTAGACAATTATTCCTTTATTGTTTTAGCTATTTTGTCAGATACAATGTTTTACCAGAGTAGGAAAAAAAATGATCTTAAGCGTCATTCAGTTCACCATACACTAAAGATAGTATTGTTCTCCACCTCATAAGAATTTCCCAGGGCCTAAAATATGCAAATTTCTTGCTTAAGTGGACATTCATGATTGACATACAATAGAGGTCTCTGGCTTTACAAACTCAGAGACAACTTGCTAAGAATTTGTTTTTAATACTAGAACATATACTGAGATACAATTAATAAGTGCACTGTATACTGCACATATGCTACAGTGTGCTCCTTACTGTCAACAAAAGGTGCTGTATAGCATACTTTTTCTTCAGGTTAAGATTAAAGTAGTTACACACTGCACTGGTGACAAAGCTACAAACTTACAATGCTGGTCTTTTACCAACTATTACAACTAATTTTACTCAATTTTGTTTATCTGTTTATTTATGTAATTGGTTGCTTTTGTTTGTTTATTGATTAGCATTTTGAGATCTAGTAGCACTTTGTATCTCAGATTGTTCTGAGATTCAATGATTCCTGTGTATCAATGTCCTGAATGCTGGGATTACATATAAGATCTCCCAAACTACTTCCTTAGCTCATTTACTATGGTACTATTGATTAGTAATATCTGTTTTTTTGTGTGTTTTTATAGGATAACCACTTACTGAAATCTCAAATAATTTATATTTGAACTATTCTTTATGATTTTAACCCAATTATAGTAGTTATTATTCATTAAACAAGAACATCCATAATTAGCTTCTAATTGTGAAAACTTAAAATTATGTAACAACATTCATTTTAGCAAAATAAGTGAAATGATGATAATAAGAAACACCACTCAACCATTCAATGATTTTAATGATTTATATAGGACAGAACTACTATTCTGCAATAATTCACTTTATAATGAACAGTGAAATACTCAGCCAAATATTATCCTTTAAAAATAACTGACTCAACTCAAAACCTGTACTTATTTGCAAAGTACATATAAAGATTTAATAAGTTAGTTCAACATCATTTTTTAAAACCATTATATTTTTGGATGATAAAACTCAAAACAAGTTTGTAAGATATGATTACTTTTTGCATGCCTTAAGTAAGCTTTATTCACCCTATTTGGGATTAGGAGTCTTTTGAATATGAATTTGCTCAGTTTTAGAAATATTTCTCTATGTATAATAATATATATTGGAGTTTGCACACAAATTCCTTTTTTATTTTACACATACTTCATGTACATAGTCTAATGCAATCTCATATTTTTATCCTTCATATATATTACTATGCTATAAGGATGGTAATTCTTCACAAAGAAATGTATGAAATTTTCCCTTGTGTGATTGTCATGCTGTTACTCAAAGAACTTTGCAATTTGATTATCTAACTGCAATGTTTGTCTAGATAAATATTCAGTGAAGAAATGTAGATAAAAAATATACATTCATATATACATATATGTATATATACTTTCATCATACTATATGAAAATTCATGACATGATCTCTCACAAAATAATGAAAATATAAACAAAGTAGTTTCTGAAGCTCTCTCAGTACAGAGATACCTGTAATTGTACAGTCACCCCTTCTGTCTGAGGTCTGCTGTCTGAGAGCGTTCTGGTTGGCTCCATCATGGAGCAATTGTAGCAGAAACAAGCTAAATGTACAAAGTCAGATAAGTTTTGAACAAGGAAGGGATTTAGCATGTATTATCACTGCAGGACAGCAATAAAAATGTTTTAACTGCATGAAGGAAATATTTGATCACTTAAACGGGTACATTATGAAAATCTGAGACGTAGATGAGAGTGAGTCAACTGAAAAATTAAAACTAAAGGAAAATCTTCAATCAGAAAGACTTTTCCTTAGAGTCAATGTCCAAGGGAAGATTATATGAAGCACAGTGGAGCCAATTAAAATACTAAGCTTTCTCCAGGCAGTGGTGGCGCACACCTTTAATCCCAGCACTTGAGAGGCAGAGGCAGAGGATTTCTAAGTTCGAGGCCAGCCTGGTCTACAGAGCGAGTTCCAGGACAGCCAGGGCTATACAGAGAAACCTTGTCTTGGAAAAAAATAATAATAATATAAAATACTGGGCTTTGAGTACAGCTTCAAGATAAATTCCTGACTCTTGAGGACCTAAGTACCTACTCTGCTCATGTTTCAAGGGATTGATGATGGGAGGATTAAATGATGTAATATGGGCACATTTGTTAACATATTTGATAGTTTGGCCCTTCTGCCTGGTCCTTTCTGCTGGGGCAGATTCCTAGCTGGTCTGCTCTCATGAAGACACCATATCCTGTCCCTTCGTAGAGGATCTGCTGCACTCAAAGCAGCAATGTACTCAGGACACAACAACCACCAATATTCTGCCCGCAAATACCACTCCCCTTCTGCCTCTTCTGCCTGGTCTTTTCTGCTGAGGCAGACTACTAGAGGGTTTGCTCCTGTGAAGATACCATATCCTGAGCCATCCTAGACCATCTGTTGCGCTCAGAGCAGTTGGTAAGAAATGCTCCCTCTGCCCCCACAAAGTCCCAGAGCTTCTGCTGGGAGCCTGATGGACTCAGGATCCAATACCCACAAAACCCCCACCTCCTGAATACTACTCTCCTTCTGCCCCTTCCGCACCGTCCTTTCTGCTGGGACAGACTGCTAGCTAGTCTGCTCTATATCGTATTCTGACCTGTCCTAGAGGATCCACTGTTCTCAGAGCAGTTGACACCATATCCGGAGCCATCCCAGAAGATCCTTTGAACTCAGAGAGGTCAGGCAACTGATACCACAGCTTGAAGCATCCCAGAAGATCTGCTATACACAGGGCAACTGAGCAACTGATCACTAGCTCTTCTGCTCCCCTGAAGATATACCAGGAGCTCCTCTGTACACAGGGCAGCTGGGCAATGGACACCACAGTCTGCAGAGCTCTGTGGCATGCAGGGCAACTGACCTGACAGACTGAAAGCCTCCCAGGAGTTCTGCTGCACACAGAGAAACAGGAACCACAGTCCTTAGGGACCCTGGAGAACATCTTCATACAAGACAACATCTTAACTGCTCCTCTGAAGACACAACAGTTTGAAGACCTCACAGATCTACTGTAGCCAGGGTGAAACAGATCAGCAGCTTCTCTGCCCCTCTGAAGAGCCCCCAGATGGAAGATGGTCTGCTATAGCCAGGTCCACAGGCCTACCAGGAGACCTGAAGCAACCCAGGGACAAAGGAGGCAGACTCCAGACAGAGTCACCCAGACCAGCAAACATCTGGGATAAACAGATGGCAAGAGGAAAGCACAAGACGATAAGTAACAGAATCTAATATATATGGGCACCATAAGAACCCAGTTCTCCCACCGCAGCAAGCTCTGAATATACGAACACACCTCAAAATCAGGGAGCTGACCTAAAATCCTATCTTATGAGGATAATAGAGTCCTTTAAGGAAGATATAAATAACTCACTGAAAGAAATAGAGGTAAACACAAATGAACAGGTAGAAGCCCTTAAAAAGTAAACAAATAAAACCCTTAAAGAAATACAAGGAAACACAATAAAAAGGTGAAGAAATTGAATAAAGCAGTACAAGACCTAAAAGTGGAAGTAGAAACAATTAAAAAAAAAAACACATGTGGAGGCAAACCTGGAAATGGAAATCCTAGGAAAGAGATCAGGAATTACAGATGTAAGTATCACCAACAGAATACAAGACAAAGAAGAGAGGACCTCAAGCATAGAAGATACCATAGAAGAGACTGACATAACTGTCAAAGAAAATTCAAAATGTAAAAAACTCCTAACCTAAAATATCCAGGAAATTCAAACTACAATGAAAATACCAAATCTAAGAATAATTGGAATAGAGGAGAATGAAGATTCCCAGCTCAAAGGACCTGAAAATGTCTTTAACAAAATTATAGAAGAAAGCTTCCCCAACCTGAAGAAAGAGATGAGCTTATGCCTATAAGAACACCTATACAACACCTATAGATGGTGAAGCCTATAGAAAACAAAATATTCCAGGACAAACCCAAATACAAAGAGTAAATCCAACCCTAAAGAGGATCCTAGAATGAAAACTCCAACACAAAGAAGGTACCTACACCAAACAAATGGGACCAGAAAAGAAAATCATCTTGTCACATAATAAATAAAACACCAAACCCACAAAACAAAGAAAGAATATTAAAAGCTGCAAGGGAAAAAACCAAGTAATATGCAAAGGTAGAGCTATCAGAATTACACAAGACTTCTCAACAAAGACTAGGAAACAGAAGAGCTTCATCAGATGTCATGAAGACACTAAGAGAATATAAATGCCAGTCTGGGCTATTATACCCAGCAAAACTCTCAATGAACATAAATGGAGAAACAAAATATTCCAAGACAAACCCAAATACAAAGAGTAAATCCAACCCTAAAGAGGATCCTAGAAGGAAAACTCCAACACAAAGAAGATACCTACACCAAAGACAAGACAAGATATTAAGCATCACACAGCAAACCAAAAGGAGAGAACCACAAGTGCATAAAACTAACTACAAAAACAAACAAATTAGGAGCCAACAGTCATATGTCTTTAATATCTCTCAATATTAATGGACTCAACTTACCTATAAAAAGACATAAGCTAACAGACTGGAAATGCAAACAATATCCAGCATTTTGCTGCATACAAGAAACACACCTCAATAACAAAGACAGTCACTACCTTAGAGTAAAAGGGCAGAAAAGGGTTATCCAAGTAAAGGATCCCAGGAAACAAACTGGAGTTGCCATCCTAATATCCAATAAAATAGTTTTGAAACTAAAATTTATCAAGCATGATGAGGAAGGACACTTCATATTGATCAAAGGAAAAAAACAGTAAAAGGAAGTCTCAATTCTGAACATCTATGCCCCAAATGCAAGCTCAAAACACACATTGCACCACATACAATAATAGTGGGAGACTTCAATACCCCAGCCTCACCAATGTGCAGATCATGGAAACAGAAACAAAACAGAGACAAAGTGAAACAAATAAAGATTATGAACCAAATGGATTTAACAGATATCTACAGAATATTTCACCATAAAACAAAAGTATATATATTCTTCCCAGCACCTCATGGTACCTTCTCCAAAACTGACCATATAATTGGTCAGAAAACAACCGTGAACCAGTACAAGAAGATTGAAATAATCCCATGCATCCTATCAGATCACCACAGACTAAGGCTGGTCTTCAATAACAACAAAAACAATGGAAACCCCACATATACGTGGAAACTGAACAACACTCTACTCAATGATAACTTTGTCAAGGAAGAAATAAAGGAATAAATTAAAGAAATTAAAGACTTTTTAGAATTTAATCAAAATGAAGGCACATCATACCAAATCTGATGGGACACAATGAAAGCAGTGCTAAGAGGAAAATTCATAGCTCTGAGTGCTTATATAAAGAAATTGGAGAGAGCATACACTAGCCACTTGACATCACACCTGAAAGCTCTAGAACAAAAAGAAATGAATACACTCAAGAGGAGTAGAAAGCAGGAAATAATAAAACTCAGAACTGAAATCAAACAAGTAGAAACAAAAAGAACTATACAAAGAATCAAACAGGAGTTGGTTCTTTGAGAAAATCAACAAGATGGATAAATCCTTAGCCAGACTAAACAGAGAGCACAGAGACAAGATCCAGATTAACAAAATCAGAAATGAAAAGGGAGACATAACAACAGAAAGTGAAGAAATCCAACAAATCATCAACAAAACTGCAAAATGGACAATTTTCTGAACAGATACTAGATACCAAAGTTAAACCAGGATCAGAAAAACTATCTAAACAGTCCCATAACCTCTTAAGAAGTAACAGCAGTCATTAAAATCTCCCAACCAAAAAAAAGGCCCAGGACCAGATGATTTTAGTGCAGAATTCTATCATACCTTCAAATAAGACTTTATACCAATTCTCTTCAAAATATTCCACAACAGAGAAACAGAAGGAAGACCAACCAATTCATTCTATGATGCCACAATTACACTTATACTTAAACTACACAAAGATCCAACACAGAAAGAGAACTTCAGACCAATTTCCCTTATGAACATCAATACAAAACTTCTCAATGAAATTCTAGAAAACCAAATCCAAGAACACATCAAAACAATCATCAATCATGATCAAGTAGGCTTTAGCCCAGGAATACAGAGATGGTTCAATATATAGAAATCCATCAACATAATCCACTATGTAAATAAACTCAAAGAAAAAATCCACAAGATCATCTCATTAGGTGCTGAAAAAATACATGACAAATTTCAATACCTCTTCATTTTAACAGTATTGGAAAAATCAGAAATTCAAGGCCTGTACCTAAACACAGTAAAAACAATATACAGCCAACATCAAACTAAATGGAGAGAAACTTGAAGGACTCCCTCTAAAATCAGGGTCTAGACAAGGCTGTCCACTCTCACCCTACCTGTTCAATGTAGTATTTGAAGTCCTAGCCAGAGCAATTAGACAACAAATGGAGGTCAAAGGAATACAAATAGAAAAGGAAGAAGTCAAACTATCCCTATTCACAGATGATATGATAATATACTTAAGTGACCCCAAAAATTCCACCAGAGAGCTCCTATAGCTGATAAACAAATTCAGCAAAGTGGCTTGATATAAAATTTACTCAAACAAATCAGCGGCCTTCCTCTACTCAAAGGATAAACAGGTTGAGAAAGAAATGAGGGAAACTACACCCTTCATAATAGTCACAAATAACATAAAATACAAAATACTTTGGTGTGACTATAGCCAAGAAAGTGAAAGATCTGTATGACAAGATCCTCAAGTCTTTGAAAAAGAAATCAAAGAAGATGTCAGAAGATAGAAAGATCTCCCATGCTCTTGGATTGACAGAGTTAATACAGTAAAAATGGTCAACTTACTGAAAGAAATCTACAGATTCAATGCAATCCTCATCAAAATTCCAACTCAATTTTTCATAGAGTTAGAAAGAGCAATTTCCAAATTTATTGGGAATAACAAAAAACCCAGGATAGCAAAAGCTATTCTCAACAATAAAAGAGCCTCTGGAGGAATCACAATCCCTGTCCTCAAGCTGTACTACAGAGCATAGTGATGAAAACTGAATGGTATTGGCACAGACACAGGAAGATCAATGAATAGTATTGAAGACCCAGAAATGAAACTACATATGTATGGTCACTTGATCGTTGACAAAGGAGCTAAAGCCATCCAGTGGAAAAAAGACAGCATTTTCAACAAATGGTGCTGGTTCAACAAAAGATCAGCATGTAGAGGAATGCAAATCAATCCATTCCTGTCTCCTTGAAAAAAGCTCAAGTACAAGTGAATCAAGGACTTCCAGATAAAACCAGATACACTGAAACTAATAGAAGAAAAAGTAGGGAGGAGCCTCAAATACATGGGCACAGTAGAATAGTACCTGAACAGAACACCAATGGCTTATGCTCTAAGATTAAGAATTGAAAAATGAGACCTTATAAAATTGCAAAGCTTCTGTAAGACAAAAGACACTGTCAATAGAGAATGGCAACTAACTGAGTGAGAAAAGATCTTTACCAACCCTACATCTGATAGAGGGCTAACATCCAGTATATATAAAAAAACTAAAGAAATTTGCCTCCAGACAATCAAATAACCCTATTAAAAAGTGGAACAGAGCTAAACAAAGAATTCTCAACTGAGGAATACTGAATGGTTGATAAGCACCTAAGAAATGTTCAACATCCTTAGTCATCAGGGAAATGAAAATCAAAATGACCCTGTGATTCCACCTCACACCAGGCAGAAAGGCTAAGGTCAAAAACTCAGGTGACAGCAGATGCTGGCAAGGATGTCGAGAAAGTGGAACACTCCTCTATTGTTGGTGGGATTCTAAGGTGGTACAACCACTCTGGAAATCAGTTGGACAGTTCCTCAGAAAATTGGACATAGTCTTGCCTGAGGACCCAGCAATACCACTCCTGGGCATATACCCAGAAGACACTCTAGCATATAACAAGGACACATGCTCCACTATGTTCATAGCACATTTATTTATAATAGCCAGAAGCTGTAAAGAACCAAGATGACATTCAACAGAGGAATGGATACAGAAAATGTAGTACATTTACACAGTGGAGTACTACTCAGCTATTAAAAATAATGAATTCATGAAATTCTTAGGCAAAAGAATGTTAATAGAAAATATCATCCTAAATGAGGTAACATAGTCACAAAAAACACACATGGTATGCACTCACTGATAAGTAGATATTAGCCCCAAAACCCGGAATACCCAAGATACAATTCACAGACCACATGAAGCACAAAAAGGAAGACCAAAATGTGAGTGCTTCAGACTTTCTTAGAAGGGGGAACAAAATACCCATGGGAGGAAAAAAGGAGACAAAATGTGGAGTAGAGACTGAAGGAAAGGTCATACAGAGACTGCCCCACCCTGGGATCCATCCCATAAACAGTCACCAATCCCAGACATTATTGTGGATGACAAGAAGTGCATGCTGACAAGAGCCTGATATAGCTGTCTCCTGAGAGGCTCTGCCAGAGCTTGACATATACAGAGGGGGATGCTCACAGCCAACCATTGAACTGATCAAGGGGTTCTCACTGGAGGAGTTAGAGAAAGGACTGAAGGAGCTGAAGGGGTTTGCAACCCCAAAGGAAGAACAACAGTATCAACCAACCAGAGCTCCCAGGGTCTAAACCACCAACCAAGGAGTACACATGGAGGGACCCATGGCGCTAGCTGCATATGTAGCAGAGGATGGTCTTTTGGGGCATTGGTGGTAGAAAAGGCCCTTTGTCCTGTAAAGGCTTGATGACCCAATGTAGGGGAATGCAAAGGCAGGGAGGTGGAAGTGGGTGGGTGAGTGGGGGCACACATAGAAGCAGGTGGATGGGGTAATTGGGAAAGGGGATTACATTTGAAATGTAAATAAATAAAATATCCAATTTTTAAAAAGTGGGTTTAAAAGAAATTAAAGCTACAAAAAGTAATTAATTGGAAATATATTGTTAGCTTTTAATCATAAAAATAAATAAATAATATAAATAAATAAATACATAAATAAATAAAGACCAAAAACTGTAAAAAAATATATTCATTATTTTCAAATGTTAGGTAGTACTTTTATTATTCTTATGGATTTTAATAAGAAAGCTCTCTGGATGACAGGAAGGAGGTATATTTTTACAGTTGTGATTCTTTTCAAACTCACCGAATTAATAACATATCTGCTTATTTCTTTTCACTCAGTGTTCTTCAAGAAGAAGAGGAAGAGAAGTGAATTGGAGAGCTAAGCAAATCCTTACCCTCCTAACTGGGAAAGAAAACACTTGAATTCTAAGTTTGTTTTCAGAACTATATTCAATCTCCCTGGCTCACCCCAAATTACACAAGTCTCTGATTCATACAGCTAACCTCTTTTGGAAATTTCAAATTAAGAAAATAGTCATTTTCTTTTTAAACATCGTGCCAGATTTCTTCTATGTATGTATTTAAATTGTGTTATATAACTGAAGATGTCATTGCTGGATGAGAAAAATATTTTAGCAAATATAGTATTTAAGCAAAATATACACTCTAATAATTGTTCTAAGAACCGTTTTTTCCAAAAGTTTTCAAACCTCTACCAAAATGAATCACTCTGTTTTCATAAACAAAATTTTTTATATCACAGACATAAACTAGTCTTCATTGATAAAAGACATTTATTTCTTGTGAAGAGTTTCATTGATAATTTTCTTTTAAAAATATTTTTATATTTTGGCAGAGTGATGTTTTGCTTGACAATATACCAGTGGAATGTAATTGTGGTATAATATTATAATTTGATATGTAAGAATTATATTGTTCAAACAAGGCAATTACATTTCCTTCTCCTTAAGCTTGCTTCAATTCTCTATGTTGTGAAGAACTGAAGTTCCTTACTAGTTCTTTAAAAAGTTTTTAATATGCCTCTGTGAATTACATTACACTCTGTAGTTCCATAGATCATTAAAATTTAACCTTCTTTTTTCCCCCTTTTTTTCTTTTTTTTCGAGACAGGGTTTCTCTGTGTAGCTCTGGCTGTCCTGGAACTCATTCTGTAGACCAGGCTGGCCTCGAACTCAGAAATCCGCCTGCCTCTGCCTCCCAAGTGCTGGGATTAAAGGTGTGCGCCACCACTACCCAGCAAAATTTAACCTTCTTATGTATGTGCATTTTGGGTTCTTTACCCAGTTTCTCTCTATAGACACTTCTAAATCCAGATATATTTTACATACATTTATTTTGATATATTTTATTTTTGAAATTAAAAAAAATTACATGATTTTCTCTCCTTTTTTCTCTATCCAACCCTTTCCATGAATATTACACTGCTCTTTCTCAAGTACATGGTCTCTATAGCTTTAAATGTTGACTACATAGTGCTAAATGTTAATTACATAGTGCTACATATATGTATGTGTAAATATATTTTAATTACTTATGTTTTACATGTATATAATAAACTACATGCACACACATATTTATCGTCTTTTGCATCAGCACGTTAGTATGTCTATTGGTGACTTCTTGTTTAGGCTTTGTTGATCTTCTAGTCCATAGTGATCCCTAAGCCTTCTGTGTGGAGTTGTATTGCAGATGTTATCAGTTGGGACTGGACTCCACTAAACTGGTTTTTATTATTTGTAGTTTTCTCTGATAATCTCTGTTTATTACAAAAGAACATTACTTGATGAGTGGTGACAGTTATACTTATCTGTGGGGAGTAAAGTGTTTTAGACTGTAGGTAGAGATTGTGTTGGTTTGCTAAATTAGTAGTTGTAGGCTTTGAAATACCTTTCCATACATTTCATGTATATTGTGCACTCTTCTCAAATAAACATACAAGATTCACAAAAATAGGTCAAAAAACAACTGTCAATAATTTGAAAAGTTTTATATTGTATAGTATATTTTCTAATAATGTAGAGTCAAATTGCAAATTCCTTTTCTTTTTGGAATTTAGCAATTCACTACTGCTTACTCATGAACTGGTTTTTGACTCTCCATAACCTGATTTAAGCATTCAGTACAACCCAAATAAAATGAGAAATTGATGTTAAATTTGTATGAAAAGGGAAAAAATATGGAATAGCCATGAGAATTTCAAAAGTTAAATTAAGGGTTTTTTTTTCAATATACATATATACCTGTTTAAGACTATATGTGTAAGCTGGGCAGTGTGGGTGCAGGCCTTTAATCCCAGTACTTGGGAGATAGAGACAGGTAGATTTCTGAGTTTGAGGACAGCCTGGTCTACAAAATGAGTTCCAGGACAGCCAGGGCTATACAGAGAAACTCTGTCTTGAAAAACCCAATAATAGTAATAGTAATAGTAATAGTAATAGTAATAGTAATAGTAATAGTAATAGTAATAGTAATAGTAATAATAATGATAAAAATTTTAAAAAGAGTATATATGTAAACTAACACACAAATCAATAAAATAAACTGGAAGACCAAACTACTATGGTATAAATTTATGCAGGAATATGTGTTTGTGTGTGTTTGTGTGTGTGTGTGTGTGTGTGTGTGTGTGTGTGTGTGTGGTTTTGAGATATTATGGAAGTTACCTGAGAAATAATGCCCTTTCATGTAAGAAATAATGAGAAACCTTGATATGCCTAGTAGGAAAATGAACCACAAAACTACTTCCTACTATGGACTATTTTATTTTGAAATAGATGTCTTCTAGGGGGAAATAGAAGAAAATATAAATCTATTATATTATTTTTATCAAATATTTCTCACATAACAATTTTTTAATGATGAATTTGAATTTCAATAATTAAAATATTTTGCCTCATCAAGGTACCACCACACATTGAACAGCCTGGGATAAAGTATGTTCTGTGTTTTTGTTTTTATTTAGTGTTAGAAAACTTTATGCCAAAGATCTTAAAATATGCTTGAAAGATGACTCATTAAAATATGTAAAGCACTTCAACAGACACTTGAAAATAGGCAGATGGTCAACGAACAGATGAATTTTCGTGGAATTACAAATGAAAACTGCCACCAGACACTGTCATGCATCCAGCCCACCAAGAGTCATGTGTGTCGCAGCTGCAACTGTCTTACATTTTGATGGGGATGTAAAATGAACAACCATTTGGCAACACAATTTGGCAGCTCGTTACGAGGCTGAGAAAACATTTGCTGAGTGATTCAGAAGACATTCACTAGTGCATTTACTATAGTACCCCAGAGAAGTAAAAATATTATTCACATGGTGTCTTTTCTTAAGTGATATATGGCATCTACACTCATACCAAAACACGCACTTCATATCAGTCCATAAATGAATGGAAAAGACGAGCATCACACAATTGCCCAAGGGAATTCCTGGTAAACCAACTACTTATGCAGAGGAAAGCACAGCAGTGTCTGAAGTATATCCTGAAAAAAAAAAAGGCAAACCAAAAGATGTCTCTTGCTATTTCTTTAAAAGGTCTTCAAAATACGTTCTCCACTTAGGAAATAAGAAGGAGGGCCCGTAGGAGGATGCTTGAATCTCACTCAGAAGAGGAAATAAAATAGTCATCAGAGCAGGGTGAAACTAGATGGAACTTCCATCAGAGAGGGAAAAAACCATGTGGGAGAGGGAATGGAGAGGAGAAGGTGAGGCATCAGCTGTATGGAGAACAGAACTGACGGTTGAAGGTACCAGTAAACAACTGAAATCAATGCAGAGCGTGTGTGTGTGTAGAGACCTGGGATAAGGGCGGCTCCAGGGAGTGTGACTCTATGAGGGTGACTCAAGCAGAGACTCCTAGCAGTGGAGAATAGGAGACTGAAGTGCCCCCTCCTGTAAGAGACTCCCACTGGAGGGATAAAGACAACAAACCATCCCCAAAATCTTTAACCTAAAATTCATCCTTCCTATAAGAAGTACAGGGATGATGACAAAGCAGAGACTAAGGGAACGGTGAACCAATGACTGACCCAACTTGAGACCCATCTCATGGGCGAGCACCAATCCCTAATACTACTAAAGAAATTCTGTTATGCTTACAATCAGGAGCCTAGCAGAACTGTCCTCTGAGAGGCTCCATCCACCAGCTGACTGAAACAGATGCAGAGACCAACAACCAGACATTAGGTGGAACTCAGCGAGTCTTGTGGAAGAGCTAGGGGAAGGATTGAGGTATGCTGAGAGGATAGGGACTCCACAGGAAGACAAACAAAGTTGACTACTCTGGGCTTTTGAGGACTCTCACATACAGAGCCACCAACGAGGGAAACATGCATGGGCTGGACCTAGACACTTCTACACACACATGTTAGATGTACAATACGGTCTTCATGCCAACAACTGGAGTGGGGGCTGACGCTGACACTATGGCCATGTTCGCCTAACTGGGCTACCTTGCTGGTCTCAGTGGGACCTAGTCCTGCAGTGACTTGATGTTCTAGAGTGAGTTAGCACACAGGAGTGCGTCCCCCTTATCAGAGTAGTGAGAGAAGGGGTAAGAGGGGAGGAGCTATGTGATTGCAGTACTGGGAGGGTAGGACAGGATGATGTGATCTGGACGTAAAGTGAATGAATGAATAATGAATGAATGAATGAATGAATAAATAAATAAATAAATAAATAAATAAATAAATAAATAAATTAGAACAAAGAATCAAGTTGTACTTCAGCCAAAGTCCAGCATTAGGTGTCACAGAGAAAACATTTGAGTGACAGCATTCCCTGATCAAGTCACCCAACTGATGTAAAAAGGAGCACCCTCAAAATGACTTTTCCCTTTTCGTGAAAATAGATTATTTTTCTCATATAATATATCCTGATTATGGTTTCCCCTCCCTTTACTACTTCCAATTCCTCCTACCTCCTTTCCCTTCGTGATCTACTTTGTTTTTTGTCTCTCATTAGAAAACAGGCACATTTCTAAGAAATAATATGAAAATTAAAATAAGATAAAATAAAAACAAACCCATAGGATTTGGACAAAATAAGCAAACAGAAAAAAAAAAAAAAGATCCCAAGACAGGGTACAAGAAATAAAGCTCTTCAACAAGACTCGCTGAGTTCCAACCAATGTCTGGTTGTTGGTCTCTGCATCTGTTTCAGTCAGCTGGTGGATGGAGCCTCTCAGAGGACAGTTATGCTAGGCTCCTGATTGTAAGCATAACAGAATTTCTTTAATAGTATTAGGGATTGGTGCTCGCCCATGAGACAGGCAAGTATACTTGTTTGTATACTTGGGAATCCCATGAAAACTAAACTGGAAGCATATATATACTTAAAGGGCCTGGTGCAGATATGTGCAGGCCCTGTATATGCTGCCTCAATCTCTGTGAGTTTCTTTGACCATGTTGATATAGAGGGCTTTGCTTTCCTGCTGTCCCTCACCCCTCTGGCTTTTATACTAGTTCTGTTTCCTTTTCACAGGGTTCCCTGGTCCCCAAGGGGAGAGATTTGATAGAGACATTCTAGTTAAGGCTTGGTGTTCCTAGGTCTTTCATTCTCTTCTGAAAGTCTTTCTGTGGGACTTTGTATTTATTCCCATCTACAGGAATCTTCTCTGAAGTTGCCTAGGTAATACATTGATCTATGACTATAGCAGAATCAGTCTTTCTTTCTTTCTTCCTTCCTTCCTTTCTTTCTTTCTTTCTTTCTTTCTTTCTTTCTTTCTTTCTATCTTTCTTTCTTCCTT
>JADRCD010176376.1:0-20243 GCA_019843815.1 Montemys delectorum
CCCTTCCCTGTATTTTAGACCCCTTCTTCCTACTTCGTAGCTGCCCTTCTTTGCCTTTGACTTCATGCATATTTGTGTGTATATATATTATGTATGTCCACATACATATGTGTATATTTATGTATTTGTGCATAAACAACCCTTGAGTATCCACCCAGGAGTGGTAGAGCTAGGTCATACAATAGCTCTGGTTTAGTTTTACAAGGAACATCCCCTCTGATTTCCATGGTGACAGCACCATTCCCACCAGCATGCGTAAGCACTGCTCTTTGCCCACACTGCCCGAATGTATTGTTTGGCGTTATCAATGATAGCCAGAAATAGCACTACTTTATAACGTTTAAAATTGTACAAAAAGTTAAGTCTGTGCAGATAAAGTTTATTGGAACATAGCAAAGTGCATTTCCGTATTGTTTATAGTTGCTTCTAAATGTTAACACAATAGCTAGAGACTATGGCAAAGCCTGAAGAATTTACTATCCAGCTCTTTAGAGGAAACAATTGTCATCCCTGGTATAAAAAGCAGCAGCTGAGGCTCCCATTGTCTGTAAGCCTATCAAGCAATGGCTAACATTTTCAATCATCAGCATCTTAAGGAAGGTAAAATGTGGGGTTTCATTAGAAATTTGTTGATATTTTAAAGTATTAATAGCCAACTTAATTTTTTAAATAAATGGGCTCAACCAACCAATTCATCACTTATGCCTAGTCTACAGGGAACCATTTGAGAAAGTCTAATGGGGATCGTGTGTACTTTAATAATTTTAACTAATGAGGTACATATACTAGAAGCAATTTATTACAGCTGAATCTTCCTTCATCTGCTGCTTTCAACTTCAAATTTGTTTATAATTCAGTTTCCTAAAATGTTAGCTCCTTTCCTCTCAATAGCCTGTAAAGCTTTTCCATTCTAAAGAAGACAAATCCTCCTCAGTGTTTATCTCCCTCTCACAGTCTCTCTTGTGTCTTCCACTTCCTTCCCACGTTTCTCCACAGGGCATCTCTACGCATTGTCTTGGGATCGTCATTTTCTCTGCATGGCAGCCCACTGTGGCCATTTTTTTTTTCAGAACAATACATCGGATTTACTTCCAAACAGTCCAGGAGATATTTCAAATTCCTGTCTAATTTGCCTTCTCTCTGGAATTTAATTTCACTGACAAATTCCAATAGTATGAAAGTTTTTCAGAGTTAGAAAAATGAGTTGAGGACCTAAGCTCTGATTCCTGGAGGGTCTGCCATGGTAGCTTGCATCTGTAATCCTAGCATTCTCATGGTGAAATAGGAGGAAGAGACAAGAGAATCTCTAGAAGGCCACAGGCCATGCACAGCAGTCAACTAGAGACCCTGTCTAAAATGAGGGCAGTGCCATCCATGCCTCCAACATTAACTGACACCTACATGCCTGGTGCACCTTCCTGTGGTTTGGATTCCCTCTTCACTGATCTCACAGTCTTCGACAGCATGATTTACTAACACTCCAAGCTCAGCCTTTCAAAACTGACTTAGTAGCTTTTAGCTGCCTTCCAGCTCTACCTTTCTAGAAGTCTTGGTTAGAGATTCCATCCTCTCGCCACCTACCGAACATAAAAAGCCTTGGACTTATCCCTATTCCTTCATTCATTCTGTCACTGAATCTCTTTTTTACTGCCAGAGCTTGCCATCCTCAAGGCTAATGATGCTGGCTGGGTCTTCATTATTCATCCAGGGATAGCAGGATCTTTCACTGCCTGCCTACCCAACTGAACTCAGACAGTGCTTTCCAATATAGTTCGTGTCAGTGTCCAGCATCAAGATGCTTAAGAGCAATACAGATGGACAGAATAAGTTCTTTCCACGAGTTCTTTTGTTACTTGAATTCGGCCAACCCATTCTAACTGGACTGCAACCTCCCAGTTCCAAAACCAGCATGAGCATGCTGCAGGAAACTAAATTCAACTCCCTGTGTGTGCTGCAAATGCAGAATTCCAACATTTGCAAGCCTTAACTACACTGGCTTCTTCATGTGTCTCCAGGAAGGACATCTCCTAAGCCTTCACTCACCTTATTAGGATTCACTTCTCATGCTTCCTCACCCATAGCTTCTTCCCTGAAAGATAGCCTAGCTCCCTCCTTATCTACATGACCTTGGACAAGAGATTTTTGACCAAATAACTTTCTCTCTCTCTGTCTCTGTCTATGTGTGTGTATATATGTGAGTGTGTGTGTGTGTGTGTGTGTGTGTGTGTTTGTGTGTATGTATGAATGTATGTATGTATGTATGAGACCCCTTTGATCCAGAGTAGCAGGGGGTTATGAGCCACACCTGACATGGGTGCAGGACACTGAGCTCTGGTCCTCTGCAAGAGCAGTATGTTCTCTTAAGTCCTGAGCCATCTCTCCAGCCCTGACTTTTCTCACTTGTAAAATGAGTTTAATATGAAACTCAGAGTTTACATATCTATACACTCACTGGATCATATTAGGGCCATCTTTAATGTCCTCGTGAAAGTGTGGCAGCTTTTTCTGTTCTCATTAAATATATTTTAACACATATTCACGACCTAGTGTAATGTGTGAGCCCTGAAATTAAAAGCTATTTTCATATTTGCAATATAGAACTAAATCTGAGCACTAGTAAATGATTGATTAAGTTTGCTATTAAGTAAGTTTGATTTGGGGAAAAATTCTGTATCCATCATTGTGATGGCTAGCCTTGGTTGTCAAACTGGAGTTACCTAACACTCAAGCAGCTGGGCACCACTGCTGAAAATTTTTCTTGATTGGATGGTTTTAAGTAGGAAGACCCACATAAAATCTAGATCATATTTGAATAGAAGACCCAGTCTAAATCTGGGTCGTACCTAGATCATATTTGAATAGAAGACCCAGTCTAAATCTGGGTCGTACCTACTGGTGGATGAAGCACAGACAGCCCCTCAAGATGTTGCAGAGAGCCCCTCTTGGATGTTCAGGTGAATATTTATCACTCTGGTTCTCCGTAAGGAAAATAATTAGAGCTTGGGAAGATGAACCTAAAATAACTACAGAGACAGTGCACAGTGAGTTGAAGTTATTTCTCCATCAGTATGAGGGCCAGAAGTTTAGAACAACTGAGTCCATATAAAGTCTGGGTGAGCACGGCAGCCCAAATACCCTTAGTCCAGTGCACTGTAGGTGGACAGGGACTGGGTTCCCCTGGGCAAGCTGGCTACTCAGAAGAGCCCTAAATGGCAAGTTCCAGGATCAGCTAAGAAATTTGGCCATAGTATATAAGGTGAATATCGTGTGTATCACTGGAGAACGACAGCTAATGTTAACCTCTGGGCTCCACTTATACCTGTACATAGTTGCATACGCGCCCACACCTATGTGAACACACATACATGAATACCACACATGCATACACACACAGAAACTTTACGAATGCTGAGAACAAAAAATGCTAAACGGATTTAAAAGCCTTTTAAACTTCAAGTTAGCTTTAAAAGCAAAGGGGTAAAGCATAGTGAGCTGAAAGACAGCAAAGACAACTGCGATGAAACAGACAAAGGTCTGAAAAAAGATGGCCGACAACAGATGCTTAACAAACCAGACACATGTACAATGTAAAACCCTGAAATAACCCAGAACATCTGAGGAAAGAATAGCCTTATGTGTTCTAAATTGATGAAAATTGTGAACTCATGGGTCCTTAAGCAAAAGAAATGAAAATAAATAAATAAATAAATAAGAAAGAAAGAAAGTGAAGGTCCATCAAAATGAATTTGCTTAAAACTGACAAAAAAAAAATGTTTTTTAGAAGCAGCTGGAGGAAAAAGAGGTCAAAACCCAGAGTGACAGCATTCCCATCAGAAATAATGCATACCAGAAGACAATGAGGCGATATGTCTTGGGTACTGAAAGAAAGAATTGTCAACCTAGAATTCTTCACCCACTGAAAATATCTTTAAAAGTCAAAAAAGTGAAATAAAGACCTTTCAGTCAGACAAAAGGCCAACCATCAGTGGAGAAATACACTTTATTCGTGGGTCAGGGTGCTCCAGATAACTGAGGATGTTAGCACTAAATAATGTGATTGATAGAGCCAACAAACATCCCAGGAGATTTTTTTTTTCTAAAGATGATAAGCTGGCTTTAAAGTTTGCATGGAAGTACAGAGAACTCCAGTTGACTGGATTACAGCTGACTAGAATACAGCTGACTGGATATATGGGAAAGTGGAGAGCCAGAAGACTGGCAATGCTTCCATTTAAAATTATTATGAAAGCATAGTAATTCCAAGAGAATGTGCCAGAGTAAACAGTAGGCAGACAGACCAATGGGAGAGAGTGAGTGAGGAAGTAAAGCAGCATCCACACGCATGACTGGTTTATGACCCAAGTGGGAAATGAAGATGAGAAGAGGGAACGAATTGCTGTGGGACAACTATAGCACCCCTCCAAGGCTCAGGGGACATCCTACAAGAGGAAGCAGAGACACTTTATGAGCAAGGGAATGAGGGCATTGCAGCCAAGAGACATCTTTCAGACATATCTGTTGCCCTCATGAACTCTCTGTAGATCTGAATGACACTCGTGCATGACCCAGCTTTTCAACATCTCATCATGGGTGGAGAGAGACCCACCAAGACCTGGTTCTACCTGAGGGAATGGTGTTGGGAGAGGATGTCATTCTCCTCAATGGCGTAGCCACTGATAAGATGCTCTTGCTCCCGCTAATAACTCCCACCCACACTCAGGCAAAGAAGTCTAATCAAATTCAGTGGGCAACACACCCAAAGAAGTCTGAAAAGAGGGAGGAGGGATTGTTAAGTGTTCCAGGGGAGAGGAAGGTAAGAGAGGAAGGGATGAGAGTGTGAGAAGAACAACTTTAAAATGCAGCTGAAAACATGTGGCTATTCACATACAAAACATAGAAAGAGCTTAGGTGCATAGCTTGTATGACACCAACATGCAAAAGTAATTGGAAGTGAACCATGAGTCTAAAGTAAACTATGCAAACTTCAAACTCCTAGAATAAAACAAAGGGGGAAATGTTTGGCCTTGTTGGGTTAGACAAATATCTCTTAGATACTTAACCAAATTAGAATTTAGCAAAAATCAAAACAATAAATTGGACTTCATCATGTTTAAAAAAAAAAAAAACTTTAATCTGAGGCTGGAGAAATGGCTCAGTGGTTAGGAGCACTGACTGGTCTTTGAGAGATAATGAATTCCGTTTTCAGCAATCACATGGTGGCTCACAACCACCTGTTAATGGGATCTGATGTCCTCTTCTGGTGTGTCTAAAGGCAGCTACAGTATGCTTGTATATATAAAATAAATAAATAATTCTTTCAAAAAGAACGTTAATCTTCATAATGCAATATAAAAAGTGAAAAGATGAGTCTCGGACTGGAAAAATAATTCTTAAACTCTACTAAATACAAAACAAACAAAAAGACTTTATATATTTATGTTCATTTAGGAAAATACCAGTAGTGATGTATTATTTTGAAGTATACAGTTAATATGTTTGGAATTATTTAAAATTTATATTGAGAACAATGTATTTTCACTAATGCTATAGATGAACATCTACATAAGACTGTTAAATTGATTGTTGTTTTATATCAAGCAACTTTTGTAATACTTATTTGTATTATAATATTTTATAAATTTTAAGGAATATGACAAAAAAGATATTGTAGGTATTGAAGGGGGGTCTCTGGGAGGAGTGGGGGTACAAAAGGGAAACAAGAAAGTAATTTAATTCTATTTACTTAAAATATGTTTTTAAATGTTAACAAATTCAGATAAATTGAAATCATGTAACTTTTCTCATCATAATCCAATAAAAGTTTAAAAAAAAAAAAAGAAAAAGAATTCTTGCAAAATATATGCAAGAGACCTAAATTTAGGCTAAAGACCTCCTAAACATCTTTAAAAGCAACTCAAGTTTTCACATGACCACAATCCTCTAACAGACATCTCCTGGGTGAAATGTGTGCATGATCATGTGACAAGATGCTCACCACTGCTAGCCCTGAGGAAGAGCATAAATGCCTGGGTTTAGGGGTACATACCTGCAATTCCAGCACATGGGGCAGAAGCAGGAGAATCATTGCAAGTTCAAGAGCAGCCTGAGCTATACAGCAAGTTCTGGGCCAGCCACACTATATAGTAAGGCTCTATCTCAAAAGAGAGTCAGTGAAATACTACTATTAACCTATTAGAATTTCTAAAAGTAGACCACCCATACCAACAACTGGAGACATGAGACCATGAAGCTCTCAAACACGGCTCATGGGAATATCAAATTAAACTACTTTGGCAATAACTTTGGCAGTGAAGTTGATACTCATGTAAAAAAAAAAAATTAAATTGTATCCACTTACCATAGGATCAAGCCACTCCACACCTAAGTTCTTACTGAAGAGAAATGAAAACAAATCCCATATGCAAAAAGTTATACACATGTTCTTAACAATGTGGCTATTTTGCAATAGCTGAAACTTGAAAATAATCCAAGTGTCCACCAACAGATGACTAAGCCAATGGGTTGTATCTACAGAACAGAATGCTGCACAATTAAAAAAGAATGGACTATGGCTTTTACACTACTCTAAATGAATCTTGGAATAACTATACCGAAATGAGCCAGGCACCAAGCATTGACTACTTAAATATTCCATTAGTAAAAAAAAACACAAAAAACCAAAATGCTACAGTGCCAACTATTCTATGGTAATGTAGTTGTAGGTCAAGGTCTGAGGGTTATGAGTGGAGGTGGTATGGTTTGAGACTATGAAACGATATTGTGAGACACAAGGAAGCATCTGGGTGTTGTTCTAGCTTGCTTCCTACTTTGGTGATAAAACATCAACAAAATCAGCTAGGAAAGGAAAAGCACTTATTTTGGCTCACAGGTTACAGTTCATCCTCAAGGGAAGCCAAGGCAGGAACTAAGCAGAGACCACAGAGGAGTTCTTATTAACTTGCTTTTTTTTTTTTTTTTTTTTTTACAACCCAGGGCCATTTTCCCAGGAGTGCCATTTCACTACTCCTAGCAGGCTGGGCTGTTCCACATGAGTCATCAAGAGAAAGCCCCAGAGGCTTTCTGATGGAATTCCTCAATTGAAGTTCCCTCTTCCCAGGTGACACCAGCTTGTGCCAGGTTGAATGAATGAATGAATGAATGAATGAATAAATAAATAAATAAATAAATAACCAAGCAACAACAGGTATGGTGGATATATTTACTAACTTGGTGTCAAGGATTGTGTCCCAGATGTACATATGTGTAAAGGTTTATCAGAATCTATTCTTTATATATGTGCAGTTTATTTGTGTTAGTTTTACCTCAATAGGGTTGGAATTAGAGATCAATGAAGAAGAACGGGAAGAAGAGAAAAAAAAAGAGGAGGAAAGGAAGAGGGGTAAGAATGCAAAAGAAAGAAGAAGGAGAGGTGAGGAAGAAGAAGGAAGGGGGATAAAGAGAAAGAGAATGGCAAAGAAGAAAGAGACGAAGAAATGTCTGTCAGAACTCACTTTTTCCACATTTCACTCCAACTAGCTCCGGTTGCCAAGAGAGGTCAAGGACACAGGCTTCCTAGAAACACAGCCCAAACAGGAACCACTGCCACCCTAGGTTGGACCTCCAGCAAAGCTCTCTACCCCAGCTCATAAACTTGAACATCTGAATTGTGTTTGTCACTGCCTCAAACAATCGCTGGCTTCGAAGCCACAGGAGATTACCCATTGCCATCCCTACCTCCCACCCACAGGGCAGCCCAATCCTAATTCAGCAGGGAAACAGAACAACTGAGTTGCAGTGAGAGAAGTGTAAACAGGAGAGGTCATCTGGGTCTCCCACAACCACGCTCTCCCAACCACCACAAGGAACAATGGTACAGGAAGCTGGGGGTTGCGGCTCTCCAGGCAGTTACGCAAACCAAGTTGGCACCCAGCAGGGCTTTTGTTCAGAGATTTTTTTTAAGAGTCAACCCTCTTAAAAACAATTCAGTGTTTTCCCCCTTGAGAAAGCATGTGGCTGCTTTCCTGGTTTACCCTGTGTTCAGTGAGATCATTCTAGAGAGGCAGATTCTGAGCCCATCCTCTGGGCTGGGACCACCATGCTAGTGAGTGGCTAGTAACTTGCTCAATGAGAGCATGAATGGACTAAGGGTTCCATATATTAAAAAAAAAAAATCCTTAAAATAGTCTTCTAAACCTCATTTTTAATAGAGTCCCTGTCCATTCAGAGACTCTCATAAATAACCCCACAATTAATGGCATGTATTTATCTGCAAAGCCACTTACTTGAAATATACAGAGGTTGAGTTCTCTCTGGGCATTAAGTTTGTTTATGAGAAAGAAAGCTTTGATCCAAGAATAAAAATAGAGCAGAGGGATTCAAGTAAATTTACCCTGCTCTCTCCAGGAGCCTCAGGTTTAACCCATCTTAGGAAGAGTTCAATCTCAGGTGATGCAGAAATCTGTCTTCACAAACAGCTCTCAACTAAGTTAAAATTAACCATTGTTCCCTTCAGTGGCACTCTGGGGAGATAAGCAATGCTCTCATAAGCAGACCCTTTCGTTGGGTTTATTCTTGTGTGGGTTAGTATCCAGAACACATGGTGTATGTAATTACTACCTAGTCAGGTCAATGTGCAGAAATCTTTTAAGTCAGGTCTCATTCATCACATCCTGCATGAGACTTCTCAGTTATTCTCCAATGCACAGCCAATGGGATCAAGACTTACCTTGTACCAGAACTCCTTTGGAACCTGACCTGTTCCGTGCCTACCTAGATGCCACTGTGTGTGTTCAGGGACACCCTTTTCAGATTGTCATCAGCCTTCAGATCTGATACTTTTCCTACCATCAGTATTTCTTTCGCCTCTCTGTCTTCCTGGAGGCTACCTCTTCTCATTCCCCTAATCTAAACTAGAATGTTCCCTACAAGGTCATTTCCTTTCTACATCCTTGACACTCATTCCCCTTGCATATACGCCACTAAACTTTAACACTTTAAATAGCATCTTCCACTTACTTAAAAATAAGTTTTATGGGGTCAGGAACCATGTAGGTTTTTATTCACTGTTTTATCCCTGCTGGCCTGTGTAAATGCTGGATAAGATGCCTATTACATAGTCACCAAATACAGAATGGATGAAGAACCAAATTCCCCTTCATTTCTATCCTACTGGTTCTCTAGTCCAAACTCCAAGCCCACTTACCACTCATACTTCATTCTTGCCCAGTCCATAAAAATCTTCCCCAGGCTTCCTGTTTTTCAAGGAAGGCATACAACACAAGACATACACAAAGCAGTAGAGACGTGCCTGCAACAGTAAGTACCCAATAAACGGAGGTCTAAATTTGGTAAGCGCACAGACACTTCTTCCTTCCAAAGTAGACTTGGAGCTCTGCTTTTTAGATGTCACTGTTCCTCTGTCATCTCTGAATGTCACATACTCCTGACACAACCTTTTGATGTAATGTTGTTTTTCTTCACTTGACACGGTTCCTTCCTTCTTTCTTAAATTAATGCATTTTAAAGGAATGTTTATAAAAATTGAAAAACTCATTTCATCTACCGAAGGTCCAATTGTGACTATCACAACAGTGGAAATAGATTTAAAAGGACCAGTTGTGATGACCACCACAGTGGAAATATAGCCATATGCTTCTATTTATTTATTAAAAAAAAAAAAAAACAAGACCAGACCAGCAGTTGTTGGCAATATGACAGTATTATTGTTGATGTTAACAAGACAATGTCATCTTTCTCCACAACATGATTAGCGATATTTAATAACCTCTTGGCTTTGTCTATCAACTATGTACTGTACATAGTTGATGTATATTTATGTGATTGTACAGAACCATAACTATGAGCTTTTAAATAACCCACAACCCATCCATGCTCTTCAGACATTGTACTGTGACCTTGTATTTGCCTTTGGCATTTCTTCTCTGCCTTGGTTGGTTGATTACGTACGTGTTTACATCTAGAACTCAATTCAACTTACTTTTTTCTCTTTACATTATAGTTGCTGGGTGAATTTTTAAAATTATTTATTTATTTATTTTATATGAATGTTCTGTCTTCACACACACCAGAAGAGGAAACCAGATCCCATTGCAGATAGCTGTGAGTCACCATGTGGGTGCGGGGAATTGAACTCAGGACCTCTGGAAAGGCAATCAACCCTCTTAACCGAGAGTCATCTTTTTAGCTCCTAGGTGGATGTTTTGTATAGAATATATGATTAATAAAGTTTTTATTTGTGTATGTTTGGGAATTAAACAGTGTCTTGCACATGTTCAATCAACTAATGATATATCCTTAACTCCATAAAACAATTGAGTTTGAATCTACTATTGAGAATTTTGAACTGAGTCAATCAAGAGACCATTTTTTTCAAAGTTGAAATACCTTACAAAACAATTATGGTTTCCCCTGCTCTAGTTTGCTTTAACTCTGCCCTTCTGATTTCCCATATGTATGTACCTATACCATCATTTAGTTAAATATTAAGGAAGCAGCTGGGAAGAGGACTCAATGCAAGAAATGTGTCCCTCATGCACATGCCTATGCCTGAGGGAAAGCCCCAGATTTGCAAAAGAAACAAAGGCCAGAGAGAACCAGAGAAAATCTGAATGTGTGATTTATTATATTTAAGATTGATCTATAAGGCTTAAATATGTCTGTCAAAGTTAACAGCAGATGAATGCACCTTTACACAATCAGTCTTTCAATACAGAACAGGACTTCACGTGGTGACTGGGCACTGGAAACTAGGATTTCCTCAATGCAAATATTCTACCGGCAACACCATGTAGAAGCTTCTACTTGGATCATTACTTTAGTGTTTACTATAAACTCTGCTCAGAATACAACACTGTCTACATCAAGAATTAGAGGAGAAAAATAGCACAGTCATTCAGGCTTAATATGTCAGATTTGGTACAGGATTAAAATACTAAGTGGTTTTTTTGTTTGTTTCTTTGTTTGTTTATGTCCTGGCTTCAAATTAATAAATACAAACACAATATAAAAATATACACCAGTTGCTAAGACTACACTGCCCAGGCCCAGAAAGTTAAATCTCGCTCTCATACGTATGCAGGTATGTCTTGAGGGTCAGAATTTCCGAATAGCTACGGCTGGTCTTCCGGTAGAAATCCAGACCAGTGAGATGCTCAATGTCCCTCACCCGAGCTGTGTGCATCTTCATGAGTTCCTCTACCCACTTTGACTCATCCTCGGAACTCTGCAAGGGAAGGGAAACAATCAGATTTTTCTAGACAAGGTTAGCAAGATCATTTTCTGCACACAGACCCAAGCATATTGTTCCCACCTGACCCTCCTGTCTCTACTGAATTCTGTCAGGAATGCACCATACATACCCCTCTTATTGCTATAGACATTCTCACAGTAATAAGGTGTACTAAACAAATGAGAAACATTGTATGAAAAGGTGTTGTTCTCACTAGGTTCTCAGAACACAAATCAAAGGTAGGAAAATCGTTCACCGGCAGAATCTGATCATGTTGCTTTTCTTCTCAGCCATCAAATACAGCACTGGATTCAGCACACACTTAACCTGGAAGGCTCTTCTATCTCACAAAATAGGCAGAGAGCTAGTGACTAACACAGGAAACTACACGTGTATTCCTGTTCAGAAGAGCCATCCCAGCCATCAGTTATCTGGGAGAAGATAGTTATTATTTGATAATGAGTTCAGCTTGAAACAGGTCAGTTGATACATTTGGCTCTCTGGGGCACAAAAAAATCTGAGTGGAAAGGAGACGCCACCATTTCCTTGCTTCCATGACTTCATGAAGCTACTTACTCCACTAAGCTTCATTGATTGACAAGAATACTAATGCTTATGTCATCAGCATGCTGGGAGGTAGAAAAAAGTTTTAAAGGAGAGGAAGGAAGAAAGGGAAAATTAGACAATAGTAAACCACCAAAGAAAGGAAGGGAATCTCCTTCTGTCTTAGCTGCTCATATAAAATGGCTTTGTTGGGAAAAACAAACAAACAAACAAAAAGACTCTAGGCCAAAACCATATAGAACAACAAAATAATGTATTTCATGACTCATTTAAAACTAAAGGATAATTCAGATGAAGAAAGCCCCCCATGTCTCAAAAACTTTTCAATTTGGAGGAAACATTGGAGAAACGTAATAAGAACCGGATGTCCTATGAATAAAGCAAAAGTGCCCTTCATTAGTAGCCAGGTACAGGAAGGCCTTCACAAATAACACCACTACCTAATGCTCTGAATTGAAGAGTCCAGTAAGAGCCTTTAGAGAAGTTTACAGAGTGCTACAGAGCCCAGGACCAAGAATGTTCAGATGCCCTTGCCTACCTCTTGACTGCTAGTGATCTCAGTGAACCAACCATTGAGGACCATGAACCTGCAAAGGTTTTCTCAGAAAGCTCCAAGCCACACCGAGCTGAACCAAGAATGACAGTAGCTCATGCCAAGTCTAAATATGTATCATGAGCTTGTTGGTTCAGGAAACCAATGCCTGACCATTCCAAGCAAAGTGTAGAAATGGCTTTGCCGGCAGAAGAGAGGATTCAGGACTTTCATAACCTCCTGCCTAACCTAACCAAGATTTCTGCAACTCCCAGTATGGTCAAACCTAAATTTAGCTCTACCCACAATGCTGCTGACCAGTCCTCAGCATGACCATGTAATTAACAAAGTAGGAGGTCTCCCAATGGGTCAAGATCCCCTTGGGGTAAGCATGAGGTTATATTTTGGGAGAATTTTCATATTTTGCTCCTTTGTTGGATTTTTCAATGGTCAGTGAGTCCAGTATTTCCTTTGTAAATGCAGTATGTGAAGATGTGGACAGCATTGGAAAAGTGTTTCTAATTCAAAATCATGACAAGTCAAGAACAATAAGAATTCAAGGGTGAAAAATTGTCTTTTTCTACTTCTTTCCTGGAGACATAAATTGCCAGGAATATTCTCTTCTGCTTTCCACATGCTAAAACCTTGTCTCTAATTTGTCATAAGAATATTTATGATACACCCCACGTAAATAAAATATAATTTGCCTTTATACTACATGTAAAGAAAATATATTTGCTGCCGGGCAGTGGTGGCACACTCCTTTAATCCCAGCACTTGGGAGGCAGAAGCAGGCAGATTTCTGAATTTGAGGCTAGCCTGGTCTACAGAATGAGTTCCAGGACAGCCGGGGCTACACAGAGAAACCCTGTCTCGAAAAAACAAGATATATATATATATGTGTGTGTGTGTGTGTGTGTGTGTGTGTGTGTGTGTGCGCATACATATATTTGCTGATAATTCATGAAAGTTATCACTGATAAAGCTAGTAGTACAAGATACAAAACTAATAAAATTCATGTGTAGTTCATATGTGCCAAAACAGGAAAGAAAAAGCTTTAAAAATAAATAATAGAATATTAATACAACTAAACCCATAATCCACAATTATTTTTATGCTATAGGTATTTATTTTTTTTAAAGTTCCATTTTCTTTTTATTTGTATGTGGATGAGTGTTTTGTGTGTGTGTGTGTGTGTCAACACACTTGTGTGTGATGTCCACGGAAGCCAGAAGCAGCATCCAATGCCCTGGAACTAGGATTATAGATGGTTGTTAGCTACTCTATGGGTGCTGAGAATTAAACCCCAGTGCTCTGGAAGAGCAACCAGTGCTCTTAACCTCTCAACTGTTTCCACAACCCTAGGTTATCTATTTTTCTCCTGTCTTTTCTTCCGAACTTTCTCCCAAGGACGGTCTACAGATTCAAGTCACAGTAGTTTTAAAAGTAAACTTAAAAAATAAGAGAACATGCTATTGGACTTAAGAGTCTTAATAAAGAAGCATGCTGGCCACGAGCTCTCTGGAAGAACTTCCAAACTTTCTGTAGGTTCAGGGACTAATGATCAGAGGAAGACTCCTGGGGACAGCAGTACGGATTTCATTTTCCAGGTGAAACCCTTTGTCACCTAGAACTTTCTTGGCATTAAATTTGGAACAAGCCTTTGAAACTCACCATTGTCAGATTCCTACAAGGACTAAATTCCCAAGTACTGAGATCTACTTTCATTTCACATGTGTGTAGTCTACCTCTCAACTGGCTTTTGGTAGGACTAAGGTTTTTTCAAAGGAGTTACAGCGATGTTACAAGGAGTATTACATTCCCCTATGAACAAGCACAGCAAAAAACATCACACCAGCAAGCTCACAGCTGCTTATTTCTCACTTTGAGTTTTCCCCCTTCCTCCTGCTTTCCAACCACATCCAGAACCCCTGGCCACAGCACTTCTGCCTTCCAGACTCCTTTTTCGGCGTCTAAAATGACACAACAGCTCAATTGCTGTGGACTTTATTCCTGTGAATCATGCCAATACCTTTTGAACACCATGTTCAAACTCCTCCAGCGTAATTCATCTCCTTAAAGCAAAACCTGAAATGTTTCTCTTTCGATGAAACATTTTGTTCTTGATTATCTAATTGCACAATAAGAAAAACTGCCAACGTTCTCTACAGATATCTGCTAATTATCTGTGGAATTTAAAATTCCTTATCCTACCAACTAACCATCATCATTTATTAAATAGGAGTTCCTCAGAAGTTAACACAAGGCAGGAAAAAGAAAGAAATGTCATAGGGCAATTAGATGTCAGGAAGTATATATGTTGAGAACCTATATACTATGTGGATCATGACATGTACTCAGTACATGGTAACAACTATTTCTGCACCTCTTACAACCATTATTACTATGAATTCCACTATAACTTAAATTTTTTTATTATACACAATTTTTAAAACATCATTCATTACTTTGTAGCCTTTTGGCAAAAATCAAGCATAAAACATTATCCCCCATCAAACTCTAATGTTTTCAATAAACGTAACTAGCTTCCTATACCATAGTTCACAGTTCCATTATCTCCTGAAGTCTTTATTTTGCTTTGACCTCTCATGACCTAAATTCTTCATTGATAATTGAAGCCATTGTCCAAGAGTCACAGGCCTATGAAGATGATGATCTTGGCTGGACCAATTGTTATGGCATTTTGCTCCTTATTATGGCTATTTCCATTCATGTTTTATTTGCAGCCTCATATGGTAGGCTGCCTAGAAGTTTATGGCTTTTGTCTAACAGTGTTTTCTCTTCTAGAGCACTTTAATACAACTTAGGAATTTGAGTGTAATTTACTGACTAACAATCCTATCCTTTAGATTTCATGCCGATTCCTTCTAGTAAATGAAATAAATGTATATCAGCTATTAGTTCTAGACCCAAGCTTATGGCAGAGAGTTTCCAACACAATGAAGGCACATGTAGAGATTATATGATTTGTCCCTGAGTTTTAACTCTGAACACACAACACAACTCCTGTCTTATTGTTGAGGACTTTTCCTATTTACATTTAACATATTTTATCTATTTTATAAGTATGAGTAGTTTGTTTGCATTGACATCTGTGCACTGTGTGCATGCCTAGTGTCCACAGAGACCAGAAGAGGGCATTGGAATCCCTGGGATTAGAGTTCCAGATGGTATGGTTGTGAACCATTACATTGGTACTAAGAATTGAACTCTGGTCCACTGGAAGAGCAACCAATGCTCATATCTCTCTTGCCCCTGCTAAGGGTCTTTCCATTATACCATTCTGCCTCCCACCTCTATCCACATAACAATAAATAATACAGGAGTCTTCTATGCTATAGAATGGCTATCATAGATCCCATAACCAGTAGCAAAAAGTAACCTAATAAGTGCTACATGTATGTGTGCATGTGTTTTACAATTCTTTGTTGTGAATATTTTCAACCATCTACCAAATAAGAAATTAATACAGTTTAATTCCTTTAAACTCTTATTGTACCCTAATTCATCAAAATTTTGTCATTTTCCTTTTACGTACTATGTCTTTTTTGCAGCGGAAAACATCCAGGCACTTCATCATTTGTCAAAATTGAACATATAAATGAACTATGTTAAATATATGCACATATATGCACATGCACAACCCCCCACACACACACAGAGTGATAAATACAGAATTATTATTATTATAGGATACCAGGTCCCTATATATTCAATAAAGTTCTGCTTGGGTCATTTCCCCTTTCCATTCGGTTGGGTGCTCCCAATGCTTTATAGTACATCTGGTTCAATGTTGGGGATATAAGTTAAGAAGCTAAGTATGAAAACACATCCTGGAAGACTCTGAACTCACATTACAGCTCTCATCATTGTCAGGTCGGTGAGGAAGGATGAAAGAAGACACAGAGAGAGGACCATCGCACTTGTCTGCAGGCTGAGTGAAGTCCAGGCAGCTGGTGATGATGCTGTAGTAGTGAGTGGGGACAGGTATAGAGCTTCCCTCCACATACCTGAGCCGGGAAAGGAAATAAAGTTACAAGGCACATCAAACATTCTCTTAAAAATGCTTACTCATCGCAGGGCGGTGGTGGCACATGCCTTTAATCCCAGCACGTGGGAGGCAGAGGCAGGTGGATTTCTGAGTTCAAGGCCAGCCTGGTCTACAGAGTGAGTTCCAGGACAGCCAGGGCTATATGGAGAAACCCTGTCTGGAAAAACCAAAAAAAAAAAAAAAAAAAAAAAATGCTTACCCATTACTGGTGTCAAAGACACTCTGTGTTAGCCTCCTGGTATATCTTTAAACATTGTTGATATTCTCCTCTCTACCTGAAATTGTCTACCTGCCTCAGCCAAGTGGGAAGAGAAAAATATCCCAAGAAAATCAAATGGCTGGATTGAAGAATTGGAGGCAGTCAGTGGTGACTTAGGATAATAGTAACTAGCAAAGAGCTAGAAGAGTCAACGAAGGACAAATTATGATGGCTTATGGGTGCCAGGATATAGAATTTAGGAGCTATTCCATGGAAGTTTTAGGGGAAATGGAGCATCATATTAGGTTTGTGTTTCAGAAGGACCACTATCATAGGTATAGAAAATGGTCTAAAAGCACAAGACACTGGGTATAGAGAAAAAAGACCACTTTTAGTCTACAAATCTTGAATATGGTATAAAGGAGGCACTAATAGTCAAGAGCAGGAGATGAGCCCAGGGCTGTTAAATGAGCTTTCTCCAGTAGAGCAAAGTTCACACATTTAAATTCCTCAGGAGACTTGGTGTTATTATAATTTTAATCATTTTCTAAATCTTGAAATTATGAATGAACTTAATGTTGTTTAAAAAGTACCAAATTGATCAACAATAAGTATATAATTAAGATGAAACTTCTTTTGAATTACTGAAAATACTATTAATTATCTGTATTTCAAAGTAGCATTTTATTCACAAAGTATCTTTATTATTTTGTTTATTTGTGCATGTGTAAATGCACTAGACTACATACATACTCCTTGTAAGCACAGTGTTTACCTTATCTTTTATATCCCAAATAGCACCAAGGGGAGAGAGATAATTGGAGTCAACCTAAGTCTGTATGCAACTTTCTGATGAGACATACTGGCTCAGAAAGTAGAAAAGATTCCAAAAGTCTCTAAAAATAATGAAAATGAATTAAAATCACAATTTCTTTACTGAAGAGTTGTTGAAGAATAAGTAGTCATTTCAAAAACATTACGGATACATTTTTATCATAAAATGGAAATATGTGTCTATATAAACATCAAATTTTCACTCTAACTACTAAAACCATAGTCAGTCAAAGGTGGAAAACAACTGAAGATTTTAAGATAAAATTCAAAGAAAAAGATATTTAGGGGTATGAACTCCTCTCTAGCATATGAATATTGTTGATTGGTATCTTAGAATTTAGGCATCTCACAGAGAACAAGGGGGAAAAAGCTTACTGTTTAATTTCATCTTCAGTATCACGTAAGCCATCATAATTGTAGTCAAAAATTGGCCCACTTATTACGTTGACTCCATTCCTTTCTGAAGCATATTTCTTCACCAAAACTCTTTGGAAATAAGCCCAAACACCTGTGCAAAGACACAAATCAATTCTTCATGCCCAAATTCACTCGGTTCAGACAAACTCTCTGCAGGATGCCTTCTTCAAGTGCAATGTCAGGAGCCAATGCTGTGACTGACTCATCAGAACCTGTTCTCAAGTGTTCTCTATGAGGTGCACTATGAACTTGCAAAAGGAAAGATAAAAGAGAGGGGACAATGCTAGGGAGGGAGGAAGCATGACCCAGTGAGTCAGGGAAAGTTCCCAGTGGGGGTTAAAGAGCCAAGATGTGAACGTAGAATAAGCTGCTATGTCCCAGGCAGAGAAGTTGGGGCAGAGCATGCCACATAGATAGTTGCAGTGTAAGCTGGAGTATCTTAGCCATTAGGCAAAATAAATGCAAAGCTGGGGCTTCACCACAGCACTGCATCAACAGCATGTGGTAGCAAACGACTTTACCCAGAAGCCAGGAGGTACAGACCATAGGATTTTGAGATGATTCTCAGCTATCATAGAAAGTTCAAAGGTAGCACTGGTTGCATAGAATACCATCTCGGAAAGGGTGAGAGGCTGAGGATATAGCAAAGTGGTAGAGGGTCTGTATGTATAATGTGTCTGAGGATCTGAGTTCTGTGCACTGGATCTGAGTACTGGAAAAAAATGGCAGGTTTTTGTTGTTGTTGTTGTTTGTTTTTGTTTTGTTTTGTTTTGTTTTGTTTTTTATTGCATAGCCAATGGTCACACTCCAGGGACTAGGACTTAGTTTTGAGAGCCAGAGTTGATGGTGCTTATTCAATTCACAGAATCACTATCAACCAGGAATGCTTATCCTGTAAACAAATAAATTATATGTTCAAAGAAGTTAAAATAATAATTTGCATGACCCTAAAACCATCTGAATTAATATTCTGATAAAGAAAAATATTCATAATCACCTTCTGGATCTTAGGGTCAATGTTCAGAAAACATAAGTCCCCTAAAGGAGAAGTGTGCTCGTGGCCTTTGCAGACAAGTTCAATAAATAAATAGAGATGTTATGAAGTGGCAAGTGACCTCTAGAATTCAGTAAGACTCCATCATAAAAATAATAAGCATTAAAATAGAAAGAACTGAAAGGTAGAAAAAATGCAACTGTGGTTTAGTTTGGCTCTTCCACTTCATGACCTGGGTCACTTCTTATGAGGGCAATTTCCTAATTATAAGTAAGGGCTAAATAGCTCACCGGCTTCCTGCCCAGGTAGGTCATCTACAGAGAATTTACATGAAATATCTTCATAACTTATAACTGAACAGTTGCAAGGTATTATTAAAATCAGCATGGAGATAGCAAAGGTAAGTAGCAACTGTAACATATTTATCTTCTAAGTAACAGTTTATTGGGTAAATAGTGTACTTACGTTTGAAGGCAGGGTACATTGGAACCATGTTGGTTACGAGGAATGCATCATATTTAGCTTCTGGGGAAGAGCTCAGATCTAAACATCAGGTGGGAGAGCAAACAGAGTCCATTGCTTACCAATCTTGACATCAACAGAAAACTCAGTCTTCTAGGCCAACTCACAGAGTTCGAAGGCAGCGGCTCTATACTTTCATTTCCCCCTATCAGCTTCATCAAACAGTCCCACTCAGTCACTTCGCATCCCTCAACAGTTCTCAGGAACTACTTACAGCCTGTTCCTTGCTACCTAGTTCAGTCTGTAGTTCTTTGACTTCATTATTATAGCCTAGACTCTTAAAAAATGTCATTAAGATAATGAGGCATAATTGTTTTCAGGAAATCACCTCTGCAGGACTGTGCCACTTAATAGCCTCCCTCCCACGCTCAGGCAAATGACTCTTATTAAGCTCAATAGGCCACACACACAAAAACAAGGACATGGAAATAGGAGCAGAATGTGGTGGGAAGGATCCCAGCAGGGGACAAGGTGAAAGATGCCAGTGGGGGATAAAAATTGACTGCTGTTCATCCTATAACCACAGGAAACGATGAAAGGAAACACCTGTCTTAAGAAAGGACTAATCCCCCAATAACTTACTATATCTTTCAGGTTCCCTTTAACAATGTGGAGGAAAACAAGTTTCCCCTGTCTGTACGTTAGACTTTTCCAGAAGAGCAGGATATTTGAAATCTGGTCATTTTCAGGCTTATTTGGGGAAAATCTCACAGTCTCACAAGTGCTTCCCCATGAAGAAACCTCGAAACATTGAAATCCTAACCAACAAGCTTCAAACCCCAGAATATACCTCCCTCTCTGAAAAAGGCATACAGAAAGAGAGAGAGAGAGAGAGAGAGAGAGAGAGAGAGAGAGAGAGA
>JADRCD010176382.1:817-15401 GCA_019843815.1 Montemys delectorum
CAGGCAGGGGGCAGAGGTGGTCGCTGATCCAGCTCTGTCACTCAGAAGCTGAGTGGCTCCTGTCCCTGCAGTCCTGAGACTCTCCTGCACTTCCTGAGGCCTATCCATTTGTCAATTCTTGATCTTAGAACAGAAGCTATTGGTGTTCTCTTCAGGAAATTTTCCCCTGTGCCTATTTGCTCGAGATTCTTCCCCACTTTCTTTTCTATTAGTTTCAATGTATCTGGTTTGATGTGGAGGTCCCTTATCCACTTGGACTTGAACTTTGTACAAGGAGAAAGGAATTGATCGATTTTCATTTTTCTACATGTTAACCACCAGTTGAGCCAGCACCATCTGTTGAAAATGCTGACTTTTTTCCACTGTATGGTTTTAGCTCTTTTGTCAAATCAAGTGACCATAGGTGCATGGGTTCATTTCTGGGTCTTCAGTTCTGTTTCATTGATCTACCTGCCTGTCACTGTACCAATACCATGCAGTTTTTATCACAATTGCTCACTACTACACTTCATAATAACCACCAATCAGGAGGACAGCAGAAGTTAAGTTTATATTATGCTAAAGGCCACATTACCAGCCCAAATAGATGATTTCCAGGCTAGGAACTCCCACCCCTCACTTGCCATTCTCTATAAAACTTTGTCACAATGAGTGTCTGGGCCCTTTTCTCCACCAGAACTGTCCTGTGGGTTGGTGGTAAGTTAAGCCTAAGCCGGAGAACATAAATATAGACTTTAGTGTGATTGCATTGGATTGGCTTCTGACTGGTCTTTTGGGATTCATGAACACTTCCTTGGTATTACATTTTGGTGCATTAGCTGGAGAGTTCCCCATGACTCTCAGTACTACCAATCTGGAGGGTCTCAATGCCAGCAAAATCAGTCTAGGTCTGATTTTTTTCAATTATTATTAGCTATTTTCTTTATTTACATTTCAAATGTTATTCCTTTTCCTAGTTTCTCCTCCAAAAACCCCCTATCCCCACCTTCCTCCTTCTGCTCACCAACCCACCCACTCCCAATTTCTGACCCTGACATTCCCCTACACTGGGGCACAGAGATTTCATAAGACCAAGGGCCTCTCCTCCCATTGATAATCAACAAGGTCATGCTATGCTACATATGCAGCTGGAGCCATGAGTCCAACCATGTGTATTCTTTGTTTGGTAGTTTAGTCCCTGGGAGCTCTGGGGGTACTGTTTAGTTCATATTGTTGTTCCTCCTATGGGGCTGCAAACCTCTTCAGCACTTTGGGTCCTTTCTCTAGCTCTGCCATTGGGGATCCTGTGCTCAGTCCAATGATTGGCTGTGAGCATCCACCTTTTTATTTGTCAGGTACTGGTAGAGCCTCTTAGGAGACATCTGTACTAGGCTTCTGTTAGCAAACACTTGTTAGCATCCACAATAGTGTCTGGATGTGGTGACTGTATATGGGATGGATCCATAGGTGGGGCAGTCTCTTGATGGTCATTATTTCAGTATCTGTTCCACATTTTGTCTCTGTAACTCCTTCCATGGGTATTTTGTTCCCTCTTCTAAGAAGAACCAAAGTATCCACACTTTGGTCTTCCTTCTTGAGTTTCAGGTGCTTTGTGAATTGTATCTTAAGTATTGAGAACTTCTGGGCTAATATCCACTTATCAGTGAGTACAGACCATGTGTGTTCTTTCCTGATTGGGTTACCTCACTCAGGAAGATATTTTCTAGTTCCATCCACTTGCCTACAAATTTCATGAATTAATTATTTTTAATAGCTGTGTAGTACTCCATTGTCAAATGTATCACACTTTCTGTATCCATTCCTCTGTTGAGGGACATCTGGGTACTTTCCAGCTTCTAGCTATTATAAATAAGGCTTCTATGAACATAGTGGATCATAGGTCCTTATTACGTGTTGGAACATCTTCTGGGTATATGCACAGGAGCGGTATAGCTGGGTCCTCAGGTAGTAATATATCCAATTTTCTGAGGAACCATCAAGCTTATTCCCAGAGTGGTTGTACCAGCTTGCAATCCCACCAGCAATGTAGGAGTGTTCCTCATTCTCCATATCCTCACCAGCATCTGCTGTCCTCTGAGTTTTTGATTTTTGCCATTCTGACTGGTGTGAGGTAGAATCTCACAGTTGTTTTGATTTGCATTTCCCTGATGATTAAGGATGTTGGATATTATTCCTCAATCGGATGTAGGATTAATAAAGATCTTTCCCAATGTGTTGGTTACTATGTTGTCCTATTGACAGTGTCCTTTTCCTTAGAAAAGCTTTACAATTTTATGAGGTCCCACTTGCCAATTCTTGATCTTAGAGCTTAAGCTATTGGTGTTCTGTTCAGGAAATTTTCACCTGTGCCCATGTGCTCCAGGATCTTCCTCACTTTCTTTTCTATTATTTTCAGTGTATCTGGTTTTATGTGGAGCTCCTGATTCACTTGGACTTTAGCTTTGTACAAGGAGATAAGAATGGATCAATTTGCATTCTTCTACATGCTAACTGCCAGTTGAGCCAGCATCATTGTTGAGAAAGTTGTCTTTTTTCCATACTGGATAGTTTTAGCTCCTTTGTCAAAGACCAAGTGACCACTGGTGTAAGGGTTCATTTCTGGGTCTTCAATTCTATTCCATTGATCTACTTGCCTGTCACTGTACCAATACCATGCAGTTTTTTATCACAATTGCTCTGTAGTACAGCTTGAGATCAGGAATCGTGATTCCATCAGAGGTTCTTTATTGTTGAGAATATATTTTACTATCCTAGGTTTTCTGTTATTCCAGATTAATTTGCAAATTGCTCTTTCTAACTCTATGAAGAATTGACTTGGAATTTCGATGGATATTGCATTGAATCCATAGATTTCTTTCAGCAAGACAGCCATTTTTATTGCCAATTCATGAGCATAGGAGATATTTCCATCTTCTGAGATTTTCTTCAATTTCTTTCTTCAGAAACTTTAATTTCTTTTATTACAAATCTCTCACCTGCTTTGTTAGGTTCACACAGTATTTTATATCATTTGTGACTATTGTGAAGGGTATTGTTTCCCTAATTTCTTTCTCAGCCTGTTTATCCTTTCTGTAGAGAAAGGCAAATGATTTGTTTGAGTTAATTTTATATCCAGTTAATTTGCTGAATTTGTTTATGAGGTTTAGGAGTTCTCTGATGGATTTTTTGGGGTCACTTATGTATACTATCATATTATCTGTGCATAATAATATTTTGACTACTTCCTAACAATTTATATCCCTTTGATCTCCTTTTGTTGTCTAATTGCTCTGGCTAGGATTTCAAGTACTATATTGAATAGGTAGGGAGAGAGTGGGTAGCCTTGTTTAAGTCCCTGATTTTAGTGGGATTGCTTAAAGTTTCTCTCCATTTTGTTTGATGTTGCCTACTTGTTTGCTGTATATTGCTTTTACTGTGTTTAAGTATGTGCCTTAAATTTCTGATCTTTCCAACACTTTTATCATTAAGGGACGTTGGATTTTTGTCAAATGCTTTCTCAGCATCTAATAAAATGATAATACTTTTTCCCCTTTGAGTTTGTTTATATAGTGGATTATGTTGATGGATTTCCATATATTGAACAATCACTGAATCTTTGGATGAAGCCTACCTACTTAATCATGTTGGATGATCATTTTGATGTGTTCTTGGATTCGGTTTTTTGAGAATTTTATTGAGTATATTTGTATCAATATTCATCAGCAAAATTGGTCTGAAGTTTTCTTTCTTTCTTGGATCTTTGTGTGGTTTAGTTATCAGAGTAATTGTGGCTTCATAGAATGCATTAGGTAGAGTATCTTCTGCTTCTATTTTGTGGAATAGTTTGAGGAGTATTGGTATTAGGTCTTTAAATTCTGATAGAAATCTGCACTAAACCCATCTAGTCCTGGGCTTTTTTTGGTTGGTAGACTATTAACAACGGTTTCTATTTCTTTTGGGGATATGGGACTATTAAGATTGTTTATCTGATCCTGATGTAACTTTGGTCCCTGGTATCTATCTAGAAAATTGTCCATTTCATCCAGGTTTTTCAGTTTTGTTGAGTATAGTCTTTTGTGGTAGGATCTGGAGATTTTTTGGATATCTTCGATTTCTCTTGTTGTGTTTCCCTTTTCATTTCTGATTTTGTTAATTAGGATACTGTCTCTGTGCCATCTAGGTACTCTGGCTAAGGGCTTATCTACTTTGTTTATCTATTTTCTCATAGAACCAGCTCCTGGTTTGGTTGATTTTTTATACAGTTCTTTTTGTTTTCATTTGGTTGATTTCAACCCTGAGTTTGATTATTTCCTGCCCTCAACTCCTCTTGGGTGTATTTGCTTCTTTTTGTTCTTAAGATTTCATATATACTATCATGTTGCCTGTGTATCCTCTCTCCAGTTTCTTTTTGGAGGCACTCAGATCTATGCATTTTCTTCTTACGACTGTTTTCTTGTTTCATAAGTTTGAGTATGTTGTGGATTCATTTTCATTAAACTATAAAGCGTCTTAAATTTCTTTCTTTCTTTATTCCTTGACAAAGTTATCATTGAGTAGAGTGTTTTTCAGCTTCCAAGTGTATGTGAGTTTTCAACTGTTTATGTTTTTATTGAATACCAGCCTTAATCTGTGGTGATCTGATAGGATGCATGGGATTATTTCAATCATCTTGTATTTGTTGAGGCCTGTTTTGTGACTGATTATAATTTTGGTCGATTTTGGAAATGGTACCATGAAGTGCTGCGAAGAAGGTATATTCTTTTGTTTTAGGATAAAATGTTCCACAGATATCTGTTAAATCTACTTCATTCATAACTTCTGTTAGTTTCACAGTATCTCTGTTTAGTTTCAGTTTCCATGATCATTCCATTGCTGAGAGTGAGGTGTTGAAGTCTCTCACTATTATTGTGTGTAGTACATTGTACTTTAGTAGTTTCTTTTATGAATGTGAGTGCCCTTGAATTATGAACATAGATGCTCAGAATAGAGAGTTCTTCATGATAGACTTTTCCTTTGATGAATTTGAAGTGTTCCTCCTTATCTTTTTTTTTTTTTTTTTGATAACTTTATGTTGAAATTCGATTTTTATTCGACCTTAGAATGGCTACTGCAGCTTGTTTTGTGGGACCATTTGCTTGGAATATTGGTTTCCATCCTTTTATTCTGAGGTAGTGTCTGCTTTGTCACTGAGGTGGGTTTCTTGTATGCAACAAAATGTTGGGTCCTGTTTACATACCCAGTCTGATAGTCTATGTCTTTTTATTGGGGAATTGAGTCCATTGATATTAATAGATATTAAGGAAAGGTAATTGTTGCTTCCTGTTATTTTTGTTGTTAGTGGTAGAATTATGTTTTTGTGGCTATATTCTTTTTGATTTGTTAAAAGAAGACAATTTTCTTGCTTTTTCTAGTGTGTAATTTCCCTCCTTGTATTGCCATTTTCCATTTATTTCCCTTTGAAGAACTGGATTTGTGGAGAGATATTGTGTAAAATTGGTTTTGTTATAAAATGCCTTGGCTTCTCCATCTAAGTTTTTGCTGGGTATAGTAGCCTGGGCTGGAATTTGTGTTATCTTAGACTCTGAATGACTTCTGCCTAGGATCTTCTGGCTTTCGTAGTCTCTATGGAGAAGTCTGATATATTTCTAATAGATATTCCCTTATATGTTATTTGACCTTTTTCCCTTATTGCTTTTAATATTATTTGTTTTGTGCATTTGGTGTTTTGACTATTATGTGGCAGGAGGAATTTCTTTTCTGGTCCAGTCTATTTGGAGTTCTATAGGCTTCTTGTATGTTCATGGGCAACTCTTTCTTTAGGTTAGGGAAGTTTTCTTCTATAATTTTGTTGAAGATATTTACTGGTCCTTTAAGTTGGAGGTCTTCACTCTCTTCTATACCTATTATCCTTAGGTTTGATCTTCTCATTGTGTCCTGGATTTCCTGGATGTTTTGTGTTAGGATTTTTTTTTGCATTTTGTATTTTCTTTGACTGTTGTGTCAATGTTTTCATTGGTATCTTCTGCCCCTGAGATTCTCTTTTCTATTTCTTGTATTCTGTTGGTGATGCTTACATCTATGGCTCCTGATCTCTTTCCTAGGTCTTCTATCTCCAGAGTTGTCTCCCTTTATGACTTCTTTATTGTTTCTACTTCCATTTTTAGGTCCTAGGTTGTTTTGTTCAGTTCCTTCACCTGCTTGGTTGTGTTTTCCTGTAATACTTTAAGGGATTTTTGTGTTTCTTCTTTAAGGACTCCTGCTTGTTTAACCCATGTTCTCCTGTGGATTTTTGTGTTTTCTCTTTAAGGGTTTCTACCTGCTTACCTGTGTTCTCCTGTATTTCTTTAACAGAGTTATTTATGTCTGTCTTATATCCTCTATCAGCATTATAAGATGTGATTTTAAATCCACATCTTGCTTTTCTGGTGTGTTGAGGTATCTAGGACTTGATGTGTTGGGAGAATTGGGTTCTGATGGTCCCAAGTAGTCTTGGTTTCTGTTGGTAAGATTCTTTCATTTGCCTTTCCCCATACGGTTTTCTCTAGTGTTAGAAGTTTTCTAATACTAGAGTCAGCTGTCTCTAGCTAGAGCTTGTTCCTCCTGTGGCTCTGTAAGCCTGTGTCAGTACTCCTGGGAGACCAGCTCTCTCCTGATAGAACTTATATGTACAGAGGGCTCTGGAACAGCCCAAGGTCTGAGTACAGATGCTAACAGGAAAGATCTTGTCCCTGTTGCTCCACTGTTCTTGTATCCCTGTGTGCTCTATGATGCCCTGTTTCAGACACTTATTGGAGAGAAAGTTGCTATCTCACCTCTGGACCTTGGAGTGAAAGCATTACTGGGAGAACAGGTCTCTCCTGGGGGGACCTGTGTACAGTGGGCTGTGGAACAGCCTCAGATTGTGGGTGCAGGTCTCTAGGTCTGATTTTATGTGTGTATGTGTGCTTATCGCTCTACAAAAAACTTCCTGTTTCCTGTCTGTTCATATGATAAATCTGTCCATGTTAAGAGCTTCCTGTCTGTCCACATGCTAAATCTGTCTGTGTGGTTTGTACACCACAACAGTTTGGTTCCATATAGCATCCCATCTGTGTTGCAGGTCTGTGTACCAAGCATCTGTGTGCCACCAAAGTTTATGAGGGTATGAAAGAAAGGCCATGAATCTGTATCTATGGTCAGAACATGGTTAAAAGAGATATGTTTTAGATGACCTTGTCTATGCAGGGTTAGGAGACATTTTGAGCCCTGATCTGGGGTGGGTGTGGGCTTGGAGAGCAAAGGGCACCCCAACGATCTCATTACTTTTGTCTCTTCCTGACAAGGAGGACAGGATGAGTTTCTTTTCTTGTGTGTGATCGCCATTTCTGGTTGTTTCTCATTTCTGCTTGATAGAGAGGAAACTACAAACTTGTGTTTTTGTGTGTTATACTTGTGTTTCTTATTATGGAGTGACTTTGGTGGACATATTAACATGGGACTGTCACCTTCAACTTCATTAGAATTTTTTCTTAGCCTTTTTAAGAATGTTAAAACTGGCAGGATAGAGTAAATATCTCAGCCAGTTAAAAAAGATAAGTTGACCATATTCTGCAGATCAGAATGACCCACTTTCAATGCTTACTGACCCCGAGAAGGACAATTTTACCTGAGATTGGTCCAAGGGATTGTGAAAATCATTTTCAAACCCCAAATTGGCTACCTGGACCAAATATACTTTGATGGTTTGGCAAGCCCTCCTAGAGGACTGGCCCTCTTGGTTTAAACATTTTCCCCCAGACAACAGGCGGAAGTTCTTGCCTTGGCTACCAAAAAGGCCAAGGATACAAAAGAAGAGATACCAGACCATCCATCTCCTTCTGCATCATCCTGTTACCTTTCCTCAAGAAAACATCCACTCACATGTCTGGCTAGGCAAAACATGCTTTCATAAAACAGCTTCCAGTAAAACACCACATCAACTGAGTCTCTAAAGAAACCAGATTTCCTCTTCATACTCCCTCTTCTCTTTTAAATATTGTCTTTTCCTCTAACACTAACAAACTACAAAATATAAAAATAATTATAAGAATCATAAAACTAGAACTTTATATGACATTTAAAATAAACAAATTATGCACAATATAGTCAAACAAAACAACCTTAAGTTTCTATCAATATATAAGTCAAACAATTCAATTGTAAAATTCTATCAATATACACTAATTAACTTTATTTTGTTTGCTTCCTAATCATAATCATTAACTACCTACCACCATAGATGATAACAACCATAACACACCAAATAATCAAAACAATATCCCCTAACTTAAGGAACTGGGACAAAGTCTTCTTATAATTGCTTCTTACTGAACTGGGGTTTAGAACTCATGTTTTGGGCCTGTGGAAAAAAATGGTTAGTGTGAAAAAGCTAGCTTCAGTATTTGTTGTTCAGTCTCTGTGTTATCTATCAAGTTTATGTGTTATCCAATCTCTGCATGGTCCACAGTTGGGCTAGCCCCTTTGAAGTTGATATGCAAGCATGATCTGGGGAAATCGGTAACCAAAGCACAGTATGAATCACCTGGGCTCTTAGCCTTGTGAAGACATTCTTGACTCAGCTGATAAGAAATTTTCTTTTGCCAAATTTAATCTTAATAAGTTTTGTTGATAACAATACTTTTTCATCCCCTGTATATACATGAGTATAACCATGTTTCATCTTAAATATATTGTAGGTTTCCATTTTAATGTCAACAAATCCTTATAGTGTATTGGTTGACCTAGTTCCTCAGTTTTTTTTCCAATAATGAAGTGTCTCTCAGCTGCTGTTGTTAATTTTTTACCAACACTAAAAAAAAATTTAGAGTTAACAAGCATTATTTTGTCGGTCTCTGGGGTTTTTAACTCTTCCTTTTTGTGTAATAAGCATCTCTTCTAAAGTTTGATTGGCTATTTATATGTGCTTGTCCTGTGGGATTGTGAGATATACCAGTAATGTCCTTTATGTTGTAATATCAAAGAATTGCTTCAGTATATTGGATACATATTTGGGAGTATTATCAATTTTAATATGTGAAGTATACACATAATTGCCATTATTTCCAATAAATGTGTAATTACACAATCAGCCTTTTTAGAACTTAACCCTGACTATGTCTTAATGATCTGTATATACTGTTGTTTTCCAAATTCTGCGAAATAAAACACATCCATCTGCCAGATATCATTTTTTTTAGTACCTCTATGTATCTAGCAGGTAACGCATGTGGTTGTGTAAAGAACATGTAGAAAGGACTTTTAATTATTATTATTTTGTTGATTTGTTGCCAAGAGATAGAATTTTTTCTTTAAATGTTCTCCATTAATATGTTGTTTCTCCTGAAATTGTGAGGTTTCTAACATATTTTCTATTAGCATTTGGTCAATTTCCTCCTTTACTTGGGCTAGTGGACCTGGAAAACTAGGATGAGTGTGAATATGAGTAATATATAATGCAAAGTTTCTACTTCTGATGTATTGTTGCAATTGTATAAATAACCAAGTTAATTCTGAATTATTAGGTAAAATCTCAGCAGTTTCTGAATTCAAACAAGTCCTTTTACATATAAAGAATCAATGTTTATGTTAAGAGATTGAGGATAATCTAATAACACCATAAGGATTGCATACAATTTTCATTTTTGAACTGAGATATAAGGACTTTTGATCATCTCTGTTATTTTATCTGACTTATAACTTGCTATCACTACCATATTTGCATCAGTAGAGAATGTTGGTGCCTCTATAATTGGAGTTCTCCTTACAATATGTGAAAGAATCCAATTACTTCTTTTTACAAATTGTATATATGTTATTGATTTTGCCCAAGTAATTACTACAAGTTCTTTGCCAATGTTCATTGGTCATCCACAATTGCATAAATCTCAGCATTTGTAAGAGGTACTATAATTTTGGCAAGATCTGTTCCTGACAACTGATGTTGTTTTATTCTATCTTTTATCATTAATTCAGAAATATTTTCTATATATTTCTTCAACATTTTACTTTGTTTATGAGCTAAGAAAATCTATTCCACAATACTATTTTCTCTTTGCATAATGAGCCCAGTAGAGCTTTGAGTTGAAAGCAAAATGGCCAAAATACAATCATGTAAAAGATCAATTCAATCCACATGTGCATCTTGCAGTCTTGTTCTACAAGATTTAACTCTTTTTCTGCTTCACCTGCTAGAAATCCTGGAGTGTTTAAATTTGAATATTCTTGTAATATTTGAAACAAATTACTTAACTATTAAGTACTTAATCTAATTGAAGGCCTCACAAATTAATATCTCTCATTGATTTTTGAAAATTGTTAAGAGTTTTCAATTGCTCCTTACTGAGAAAGCAAACCTTTTCTGATCCTGCTCAGGCAAGGGTATGGTGAAAATACAATCTTTCAAGTCAATTATTATTATAGGCCATGCTCTCAATAACAGAGATATTATTAGAAAAAAAGCAAAATAACTTTCTGTTTGTAGACAATAGTAGCTGCCTCCAAGAATGAAGCCTCGATTCTAAGATTAGTTTGGGAAAGGAAGTATTAGTTGACATGTAAAAAAAAGAAAATATCTAGTAATAAAAAATAAAGAATGCATAGGACACATCAATTGGTACTCTAATGCCAAATAGCTATCCCTAAAAATATTCAAACAAACAGCATAATATGAGTTGTGTGGATTATTTTAAGGAATACACATGTATATACATATATATATTATAACAATTAATAAAAAAGAGGCCATGAATTGGAAAGAGAGCTTGAAATGGTATGTGGAGATTTGTACAGGCAGTAAGGAAAAGGAGAAATTCTGCAATTATATTGTAATCTCAAAAAGATGGAGAAAACAATATCAAAATTATTGAGTCAAGATGAAGATAAATTAACAAAATTCTATCTGTAAAGGAGAAGATTGGTTTTACTTAATATGTATTTATTTTATCTGGGAGGGGAGAATGGACTGTAGCCAGTTCTAATTTGATCTCTACACACATGAAATGGCAAACTAATGCATATATAGACATACACATACATATAACATTGTTAAACTTAATACATATTATAAACACTTTTAATACAAGTACCCTGATATGGGTCCTTCCCATAGTATCATCTGTGACTAGTGTCATCTAGATAAAAGAGGATGTGGGATTTCTAGTGTCAAATTATGTGGGAAAGGAGCTTGAAGGGCACTATTTTCTCCAAAGAATAGTAAATAAAGCAAAACAAACAACAGCAAAAAACAAAACAAAACAAAACAGACAGGTTGAAAACATGCTTACTGTAAGCATTAAGTGACATAAGATGAAAAGGACAAATTACTTTCCCCAACTGAATCAACAGGGGGTAATACAGAAAGTCACAGCTGGAGCAGATACTCCTGAGAGGGAACTGTGGCCACAGGAATCAGAGTGGAAAAACATAATTGTAATCGACAAATTGCTGGCAGCTCTCTGTCAGTGATAATGGGATCAGAAGACTCCATGAACATAGTACTAGACATCTTATTCAAAGCAATTAGAAGACAAAAAGAAAAAAATATCAAATGCATTCAAACAGAAAGGAAGCAGTTAAATTGTCTTTGTTTTTAAATAAAATGATCTTATGTATAGAAGATCTTAGATTGGGCAAAACATAACAAAAACCAATTAACCATTTGATTGAAGTTGTCAGACAATCAACAGAGAAAATGAGCATTATTTCTGTATGCTCAGGCACAATAGTGAAAGAAGTCAACATTCATAATTGCAACATACTAAATAACCATATATTCACAGCTGAAACACAATTCTTATTTTTATAATACTTAACAATCAACTACTATAGGAAATCATTTCTTTTAAGGCTACAGATTTTTGAATATTTAATTGTGTTGGCTCATTTCTTTATTTTTTAAAGTCAAAAATTGCCTCAGAACTTTACCTGATAAATAAATGCAAAAAGAATGAATTGTAAGGAGATGCTTATGGAGAACTATTAAGTATTGATGAAAGAAATTGAAGCAAGACAGAACTTAATGGAAAAATATACTATGTTCATGGATTGGAAGACAATATTAAAATTATTAACACTTATTCTCGCTTCATTTCATTGCTGTGGCCAATCCCTCCTTTGAAACTACCTTCACAGGTACCTATAATGTCTCAAATTAAAGTTACCTAGGTTGGTAATCAAGGTACTTTATAGTTTCAATGAAGTTCTTATCAAAATTCTAAGGCTACTTTTCACAAAATATTTTTTAAATCTAAAAACCACATTTTTTTAAATTTACATCCACCTCAATGGCCCTGCCTCACAGAGTCCGTTCCATATCTCCCCTCCTGTTTTCCACTGACAGGGTGGACCTCCCCAGTGTCCCCCCTACCCTGGCACATCAAGTCTCTGCAGCCCAGACAAGGCAGCCCTGTTAGTGAACTGACTCGACAGTCAAAGAACACCTTTAGAGACAGCCCCCATTACAGTTGCTGGGGGACCCAAATGGAAACTGAGCTGTAAGACTCATATAAGTAGGGGGCCTTAGTCCAGCTAGTCTATGTTCTTGGGTTGGTAGCTCAGTTTCTGGGAGCTCTCAGGGCTCCATCTTTAAAGGAAAAGAGCTCAGTAGACAATGTAAACTGAACATCCCAAACAACAATCTAAATTTATGCTAAACCAAGTCATTCAAAAATAAAGGACAAAGGGATCAATTCAAGTTGGTGGCGTCTGCATCTGCCCATGGGACAGGGCAGAAGTTCTAAGGAACCTCAGAGACCCACGGAGGGTGAAAGGGGCGAAGTAGTAACCGAGGCCGGGGTGCAAAGTGCACAGCATCTCCTTTTCTCTGGAACCTGTGTAAAAATCGGAGCACGGGGAAAGATGCTTTTAAAAACTGGTCTTATAAAATTGAAACAAAACAAAACAAAACAAAACCCCCAAAAAACAACAACAACAAAAAAAAACAACAAAAAAAAAGCAAAAACAGCTGAGCAGGGCTTCCTGGTATTTTAAGGATTAAAAATCTCTGGACACCGGGGGGGGGGGGGCAGTATGGGAGTGCGTTTGCAATGGACAAAGGAATGAAATACTGCTCAGTAGGACCAGTTCTCAGTCCAATGGGAAGCTCTGGCCAGGGGCCTTGATGCCACAGTTGAAGTTGGAGTTGCTTACCCTTCTGGACCGAGGAAAGCTAGAGCCTAAGGTTCTGCCATGGACGGTAAGCAGGATGGTTGATCGTACCCTCTCCCTTCCCCAGTGAGCCAACAGCTGAGAGCTGAGAAGTGTGCAGCAGCCTGAAGCTCCCTTGAGTTCTAACCCTAGATGGCTGCCAAGTTGCAAAATTACTCTGACCCTGGGCAACAACAGGGTATCTGAGACAAGCTTCAGTGATAGTCTAGTACTCATGGCACTTCAGAAACCAGAAAGTTTGAACCAGACCAATGACTGGTATGACCAATAATGACCAATAACAGTAACAGTTTAGACTCTGTCTGTCTGATGAGTAAATGGCCATGGAGAGGTGGGGGAAATGGCTGTACATAGTAATATTAGTGTGGAGGACAGGGCAGCATTTCATTGACTAATAGAGCCTTCAGGGTATTGAACAGCCTGGAGCTCACACCAGCTCAGCCCCAGAATGCCCGGCCCAATCTTAGAATTGCCTTGTCTCTGAGCAATAGCAGATTTGTCTGAGTTGGAGAAAGTTGTTTGTTTATATTGGGTACCCTTGAAAGACCTACAGAGTTCCAGATGCTGCTGGAGGTCACGTTGATGTCAAGGGTCTGTGCTGCCACCAGAGGTCAGTATTACCACTGAAGGGCATGCAGATATCTGGGCTACTGTGTGAGGTCATGTTGTGTCTCTGTTGCTGCTGGAGGCCATGTAGAAGTCTATGAGCCATTCTGTCTCTGGCTGTTATGGACAGGGAAGCTTCTTTTCCAGTGGTATCAATGACTGTAGAGTCATAATTAAGAATGAAAGACATTTAAGGCTTCTGTAACAACCCCCTTCCTCCCCACAAAAGAAAAGTTTAGACAAGAAGCCATTGAAAAGAATCCTTAAAATATGATCCTGAGTGAGGTAACTCAGACCCAAAAGGACATGGGTGATATGTATTCACTAATAAGTGAATATTAGCCAAAACCAAACAAGCAAACAAACAAACAAACAAAAAAAAAGTGCTGAATACCCAAGAAAGATACAGCTCACAGAATTGAAAAAGATCAACATGTTGAAGGGCCCAAATGAGGATGCCCCAATCCAATTTGGGAGGAAGAAGAAAGTAACCACAACGTGGGAGGGAGATAGACGGGGTGGGGGTGTGGAGAGGGGAACATGATCAGGTATTGGGTAGGGGAAAAGGACTGAAATTCCAGAGGGCCCACAGAAAGAGTAGAAGCATGCAACCTTGGCAGGAAGGAGGCTGAAGGGACCCTACAGAATGTACCAGAGACCTGGGAGGTGAGAGACTCTCAGGACTCAAAGAGAGAGAGGGACCTTAGATGAAATGCTCTACATTGGGGAGAGGGAACATGTAAAACCCAACTCCAGCAGAAAGACTGGCATCAAGTGAGGGATAGGGTTGCCATCCCACAGTCAAAACTCTGACCAA
>JADRCD010176384.1:0-10867 GCA_019843815.1 Montemys delectorum
TCTGCATGTGATCTATGTCTGCTTTGTTGTTCTGTGAAATTTGAGTGACCCCATTTTCATTGCAACAGGTTTCGGAGCATCGGGGAGAGCCAGGGAGAACCACTGTAAGTACCTTCCCTTTTCTTCCGAGGAACGAAAAGACAGTACTAACGCTGGGAGGTGGTGGGTGGAAGGTCCGCGCCAGCGGAGATGGGAGCCCAAAACGGACTCGCTTCGGGAGGGATGGAAGCTTCAGGTTGACCCTTTAGGAAGTATTTCTGGGGCCTAGTACACAGTCACCTGCTCAAGTAAACGCACCGCAGGGGATAGCCCTTATCTTCGCGGACCTCCCAGGACCAGACAGGCCTTTGCCAGGCTTCCCTGGCTCGCACAGGTGCAGCGGACAGACGTGCAGCTAATTAGCAGCCTACCCTATCAACGAACGAACTGCGGGCGGGCCAAGCATCCACAACTACTAGAACTGACCCAATCAACACCAAGGCAACGGGGTCCCCCTCAGCAGTCCAGCCATTATTATCTCTGCCTAGTCTATCTCAGCCTTCTCTTGCTGTATATAGGTTTTAATTTAAAAATTGATGTACTACAAACAGAAACAAACGCATCACCCTTGATGGCCTTGGGTGTGTTGGATTGGCCTGCTTCCAGGAAGGGCTACAACTTCTGAGCTTATGTGGACACTATTCTCCTGTCCCTTTCTGGGTCCAAGCTTCACTGGTGAGAGTCCTAGGTTTGGGATGGGGGTTAAGGGAACAAGAATAGTACTTTCTCTTTCACCTCTGTTTCTCTTTGGCTGCAGTTGAAGAATTTCTACTCTTCTCCAGAGCCCAATGGAATTGGGTGGGATCAGAGGCAGGGACTCCAGTTCTTTGGCTCTGAAGTTTGAAGCTGAGAATGCTGGTGACATCTTCTGGATGTCATTAGAAGGAGAGTCAAGGAACTAGCAGGAGATTGTCACTCACTGCAAACCACAGGTAGTTTTATCTTAATGGAAGAGTAGATTGGCAAGGGCCACAGGGACCAGACATCTTCCCTCTCTTGTGAGATGCCCTCCCTTCGTGTCAGAGAAGCTGAGGCTGGGCTCAGGGCCAGGTTTTCCTTGGTGAGGCTGAGCTCGCAGGCAGAGTGGAGACCTTCACAGCTCGTAGTTCCTTCTATGGACCAGGCCTGCACATAGTGAACCAGGCTCCATGATGAAAAATCTGGACTCCCCAGACTTTCTTTGCTCTTGCCCCCGCCCCCTTTCTTGGCACCCTTGGATGTGAGGGCTTATCTCTGCCGAGGCTGCTTGCTTGCATACCCGAATCTGGCGCCTTGTAGCTGCACACAGCACAAAAAGCCGGAGAGATCAAAAGCATTTGTATGGGCAGCTGAGAGGGAGGTGAATATTTAACGCTTTTGTTCATCAATAACTTGTTGGCTTTGACCTGTCTGAACAAGTCGAGCAATAAGGTGAAATGCAGGTCACAATGTCTAACAAATATGAAAATGTGTGTGTACTCATCTTGGTCCTCACTCAACCCATCAGACTTCCCCAATTTGTCTGGATAAAGCTGTGGTAGGCCCAACTGTCCCCACGAAGGCCTGTCCATGGGTCCATGGGTGAAAGGGTTGGCATTAGGAAGAACTGTGGAGAGCCTTTAAACAAACGGATGTTAACCCTTTTTAGAATTGATACCTGGGAAATTCCTTCAAAATAGTGGAAGTGGAAGATGGTAGGAGGACGTGGAAGAGCAAAGTACAGAGTCAAAGTGAGCACCTAATTTTGCCAGATATGATGAAGGGAGTCTCCCTGCCCCACCCCATCAAATGGTGTGGGGCTAGAAAGTGATCTTTCGAATTATGGAAGAAGGGATCAAAACAATACTTAGAAATGTGGATATCTTCAATCTGTTACCAGTCATCGAAAAAGCTTGGCCCAGGCCAGGGCATCCCTCTGCCCCTGAAATCATCCCAGCCCCAGAGTGCATCTGGGCTCTTGATGCCCTGAATTGAGGGGCAAGCCCAGGACAGCGGAGGCGCTGGGGCGGCGAAATTCGTGAACTTTTGTACTCTTCTGTGCTGCTGTCGGCAAAGCAAAAATAATGAAACTTTGTGATATGTTTGTAAATGATTTCGAATGACCCCTCGCCCTGCCCTTCACCATTAGCTCGACAGTCTCAGCCCAGGGAGGCTCGGTGGCCGCAAACAGCGCCTGCCTCCGGGTCTGCAGCAGCAGTAGCAGCAGCAGCAGAAGCAGCAGCAACGGGATCTGAAAGTCTGGCGGGGCTGAGGGCCCAGGAAGGTAAATGCTCGAATTCTAGGAGGACTGGCTATGCACTAACTTGGCTTAGGTTCTGGTGAAGAATATCCCTTTTGCCTTTTTCAAAACTCCCTTTCTGCTGCTGAGGGCCTTTGCTTCTTTTTGGGCAATACCACTTGATAAGGAGGCGGGAGATTTGGATTCAGAGAAGGGGCAATTAAGCCGCCATCTCTGGTGTGGAAAAAAAAAGTCCCCTTCTTTTTCTTTTCTTTTCTTTTCTTTTCTTTCTTTCTTTCTTTTTTCCAAGAAGAAGGTCCTGGTTGCTCAGCTGCTTGGTAGCCCCCGATCCTAGCAAGAGAATGAAGGGACTCATTGCTGCACCGAGCAGCAATACTTAGAAATGCACCGAGCCTACCTGCACCATCTCTGAAAGCCAGGCTTGGGGAGTTCCTGGTGGCTGTGCTGAAAAGATCAGGTCTGGTGGCTGGCTGGCTGCTCTGGTTAGGACCCAAGGTTGTAACGTTGTCTATATATACCCTGTAGAACCGAATTTGTGTGGTACCCACATAGTCACAGATTCGATTCTAGGGGAATATATGGTCGATGCAAAAACTTCATATAGCTCCGACATGGCCAGAGACTGAGGAGCGGAGAGTACTGGCAGCCGAGCCGGCAAGCCACCTCTTTCTTTTTCATTACCTTAGACTCCAGGATGATGGACTTTGCCTGGTGAAATTATACAGCCTTTTCCTGGAGAAACTCCTGTAGATATTCCAGTGAGTGCTTAAGAGGTTGCCTGAGTGTAAGGTTTTAGGGTATTAGAGAATGAGGGGAAAGGCCAGCAATCTCCAGGAGAAGCCCTGCCCTGAAGGAGCGCGAGATACAAAGGTACCCAAATGGGACTCACCTGCTTTTAAGACCCTGTGTGGGAAGAAGACAAACTGGAAAAAAGGCCATCGGAGACCTTTTGGGGGTACATTTAAGCAAGGTTGAGGTCCCCCTCCCCACCATCCCAACCTGACCCAACCCTCAGCCACCAGACCCAGAACTGTGAGGGCCTCCAGCCAACCAGCAAGATCCAACTTCAACTAGAAACATCCCAGCCTGGACATTGGCAGAAAAGCATAGTGGTTACTCATTGCCTAACTCAATTCAGGTCCGCCAGATTCTCGTAACTTTTGGGTGACCCTGATGAAAACAAAGCCAGGACAGGTCTTTGTATGTCAGAGTCCAGGACTCCTGCCAGCTGGCCGGGCAGCCTGCCTGCCTAGGACTCTACCCAACTCGGAGGCCACATTGCCCACACTCATTTTTCCTTATTTTGCACCCCAATAGGCGAATTCACTCTTCTTTGAACTATGCCCATTCTGGGGGCTGCTTCAGGCGTTGGTGAGTGAGGAGGGCATGGGAGGTTAGCAAAGTCAGTGGAAGACAAAAGCCGAGATTACCTGCTGGAAATTGGGGTCCTGGGGATAGAATCAGAACTCTATTAACATCTGTCAGGGACTCTCAAATGTGGCATGGCAAGTCACTTGATTACACATATGTTATTTAGTTAAATTTGTGAAAATTATGAGATGCTCACCAACCCAGTGATAAACATGCTGTCTTCCTATTGGCTGGCCTGGTCACATGGCCGCCCAACTTTATTCAGTTGACAGCAAGTAGGAGGGCCCAATGGAAGGAGAAAAAAGACAACACGAGAAAAATTAGTATTTTCTACCTTCTGAAATTAATGGCCATGAGTTCGTATATGGTGAACTCTAAGTACGTAGACCCCAAGTTTCCTCCGTGCGAGGAATATTTGCAGGGTGGCTACCTAGGCGAGCAGGGAGCCGATTACTACGGCAGCGGTGCACAGGGCGCCGACTTCCAGCCCTCGGGGCTCTACCCACGGCCCGACTTCGGTGAGCAATCCTTCGGAGGCGGCGGGCCCGGGCCTGGCTCAGCGCTGCCTGCGCGGGGTCACGGACAGGAGCCGAGCGGTCCGGGAAGTCACTACGGTGCCCCGGGAGAGCCGTGCCCAGCGCCCCCGCCTGCGCCCCTGCCTGGCGCTCGGGCCTGCAGCCAGCCCACCGGCCCCAAGCAGCCGCCCCCCGGGACAGCACTCAAGCAGCCCGCTGTGGTCTACCCTTGGATGAAGAAGGTGCATGTGAATTCGGGTAAGGAGCGGGAGGGCAGAGACCTCCCTCCCCCACCCCTCCTCTCATCTTTTGGCCTGGGTCCTCCCGGAGGGGTTGCGAATGGGTGGGGGCTTGTGAAGCTTCCTTGGGCGCCGCAATTACTCTCTCCATAAATTTTTATAGCTGAGGGAGCAGGCCTGGACCATGTGGCTGGCTGCTTGGCTGTGGGCGCAAAAGGGGGTGGGGATGGGGGTGGGGTGGGGGGAGGATTCCATTTCCACAGCAGAGGGAACGCAGAGCAAAAGAAGGACCTTTCCAAAATGTTGGAGATCCCGAGCTCTTGGTGGGCCAGGGGCAGGGGAGCACCTTTGAGGAGGACCTGTGAGCGTGGGCAGTGGGTGCATGGAAGGGCTTGGGTGGGAGTGAGTGTATGTTTAGGGAGAGGGCGGGAGGGAGGAAGCTGGCCAGCTTGGAGCACAGGGGGGGCCCGAGGGCTGCGAGACGCGCCAGGAAGTGAAGGCAGAGGCAAGCCTGGGGCCTAACTAGTGGCCGGGCTCTGACCTGTCTGTCCTGTCTGTTTTGTCTCATAGTGAACCCCAACTACACCGGCGGGGAGCCCAAGCGCTCTCGGACGGCCTACACCAGACAGCAAGTCCTAGAACTGGAAAAGGAATTTCATTTTAACAGGTATCTGACCAGGCGCCGTCGGATTGAAATCGCTCACACCCTGTGTCTGTCTGAGCGCCAGATCAAGATCTGGTTCCAGAACCGGAGGATGAAGTGGAAAAAAGACCACAAACTGCCCAACACCAAGGGCAGGTCGTCTTCTTCCTCATCTTCCTGCTCCTCTTCAGCTGCCCCGGGCCAGCATTTGCAGCCATTGGCCAAGGACCACCATACGGACCTGACGACCTTATAGAAGTGGGGACCCTGAGCCCATCCCTTCTTGCACTCCAGGTTGAGGCGAAGCTGCGGGTGCAGGCGGGGCCTGCTGTCACCTCACTGGGCTCTAAGGTACTGTGGGGGTGGACCTGGGACCTGCAGGCCGCCCTCGGACTAGGTTACCTTCCTACTCGAGGGCAGCCCCCTCCCTAAAGTGGGGAAGGGTGGGAGGGTGGGCGGGCTTCTTTAAGTAGATTATCATATGGCAGGAGCTACTGAGAACATAAACCCTTGGCGAGTCATTAAACTCCTGAAAATCTCTGCTGTTGGATTTTGAATTTGCAAAAGAAGGTTGGAGGCTTTACCCTAGTGTGAACCAGGACGGGTCTCCTCCACACCACCCCTCCAGGGAGCTGCGTGGCTTAGTAACTGTGGGGGAGTTGAGACAGAAGGCCAGCACCCAGTACTAGGTGCTTTCAGTGCAAGCAGGAGAGGCTGAGCCAGAACCTCAGAACTTTCTGGATTATCTATAGAATTTCTTCTGTGATAAAAAGAAGTGGTTTGCTCCCAGTGGCCCATGCCCAAAGAAATAAATCCAAGAAGGAAGTGGAAACGGGTTATTTTATGTTTAGATTATATTTGCTTAAATATTTATTTGTTCGGGGAATGGACTGCAGAAAATAGCCAACACCTGCGTGCCAAAAACCTTAGGATGGTGAATAGGCTTCAGGGGACTGGATTAGAAAGCTGTGGACTCCCTTTTGGCCCTATTCCCCATTTTGAGCTCCTCCCTCCTAAACCACCCACCCTGGAAATATGTGGAGGAGGCCCTTAACCCTTCAAGGGGGAAGCCAAGGATCCAGGAAAAGCGAGGTTTTGAAAATGTGTTTCCGAATGTGCTTCTACAGCATCGTGTTTACAAGCAGTTCCGGGTGGGGGGAGGGGAGAAAGAAACAAATGCTCTAATATTTTCTTCTGGGGAAAGAAAACAAAACCTATATGCTCTGGGTCATCAGATAATGTCTGGATTTTCTATTTCAACTAGATTCCAAATGCTCCAACTACCCCAAAGAGCAGAGTTTTATAGGATTCTGTGTATGGCCAATACGGGCAGTGGTGCTGTGCAGCAGGGAGAGAGTGGGTAGGTAAGGAAGTCTTATTTTTAAAAAGAAACTCATAGACTTTAGAAGCCCACAGAAGTTGATCTTAAAGGGGTTTCCCTTGAAGTTTTTTTTTGAAGAGACATTAATTAGAAGCAGAAATTGAAAAACTCTGAAAGTTTTCAGGCCCACTTCTATACCTTGGAGATAGTAACTTCAATCTCAAAAAGAAGGAAGATGTTTTAATATTTATTTATTTTTATTCCATGCCTGAGAAAAGTTCAAATCTCATTTTCTTAAAAATTCTAACTCTTAAGGATAAGGAGGATAAGGGTCAAAGGTAATGACAGGGTTTATATAGTCAAATGAAACAAGTCTTTGAAAGCTCGAACCCCAGAACTCTAAACAGAAACCCCTGGTTGCAGTTACCACCCCCCCACACACACACACACACAAGTAAGAAAAGGGGGAAGGGTGAGCAATTTTAATTCTGTGATCCATGGTGGTGGTATTTCTTTCAGGATTTCAGAACACTTTAGAAAGTTTCAGTGGTTGTTTTTAAAATAGACTTAGGTGGAGAAGGGAAAGGCCTGTTCTTTGGTTCTATGTCTCCTGAGAGCTGAGGGCAGGGATTCACTGGAGTCCCTAGGCTGAAATTCTACTCTCTGAAGTGTCTTCCAAGCCTTGGTCTTTTGTATTAGACCCTGGGGAAAGCTCTTTGTTCCTCCTTGGGGTGAGCCTGCCTCTCACACTTGCACATGGCAATACTTGAATATCACCACGTCGGGATATTAAAGATGGATATTCCTGCATTATTTGCGTCATTGTTTCTGTGACAAAAAGCACAGTTCATACATAGTTAAGACGTCTTTTTGCTGCCGCCCTCACGTTGAGAAGCTGAAAAGGTATTTTACTGAAGTTCGGCTAAATTACAGAATCAGGTTCACCCAGAGGACAAATTTTCTGTTCGATTAGCTGTATTTCAGCCTGGAGGACTGACCTCTAAACCCTTAACCTTTTGGACTCTAACTACCCTTCTCTTCTCTTTTTTCCCCCTCCCTGTAGCATGGAGGCAGCCTTTGGATATAGCATTTGAAAAGAGGCACTATCCTTAGGCCAATTGGAAAATTGTTACTACTCTTTCCTAAAAGCCAAATCTAAGCATACATTGAACCATATCCTGGGGCCAAGGAGTGTCTATTTTCACAATATTCAACTATATAGCCACTATGGAGATGGTTATACAAATTTTTCCCTCTCCTCAGAAGTTCTGGTTACTCATCCAACTTCAGACCAAATACTACCCCTCCTTCCTCCTGCCCCAAAGAAAAGCCAAAAGTCAAGAGTGTGCTTTACTGAAGAAAACCCGGGGCTTCTTCTCAAACTTAGTCCCATAACTTTGAAAACTAAGCTGAGTAGCAACTTCTTTGTTTATAAATCTCAGTTCTTCCTCTCAGCTGGGAGGGGTTGTCTTTTGAAATGCTAATGGAGTTTGCAGGGCCCAGAGAGCAGTTACTGGTCTTAAAGTCTTATTCTGGCCCTAGTACCCATTTGGGCCCAAAGGAGTGGACCAGGAAAGAGATAGCCCCTGCCCCCACCCTAGTCACCCAGAGCAGGAAGGTCTCCATCTGGGAACGTGCTCTAGAGAAAGCAAGCTGTGGAAAGGCTCCAGTGCCCATTTGTTGTTATTTATTTCCAGTTTGTTGTTCCCCAAATATGAGCCAGAAGCATTTGTCTGGGTGTTTTAGAACCTGGCTGGGGTGGAGGAGTGGGATGTTTGCCGAGGGGACTTCAATGTGCCTCTGACTCCCATCTCACTTGTCCGGTTACAGTCTTTTGTTGTGAGATGATAGTACCAGTCAGCCCCTTGGAGTCTGCTCACAAAAGACGCTTTTTAAAATAGGACTGACCATGTTTTGCTGCCACTGATTAAAGTCTTATTTATACTAATTGTTGCCTGTAGTTTTGATGTAATTCATTGATCTATATTTGAAATAATAAAAAGGTGTAGTGAAATCTCCCTCCTGTTTGGTGCCTTGTTAGAGACTCATTGTAAAAGCTAACATTCATTATAAACATTTCCTCTTCTTATTTTCTGCAATAAATTAGACACCCATTTATTTGGTGCCTGTGGTGTGAAAGTTAAGTCACTGATGGTTTAGCAGTCCCACACTCTCCTTCTACTCCCCAATTTGGCTACTGTGTTTTGTGAGCAGTGGAGAGCCTAGTGTGTCTGGGATCCAGGCTGTGAGGTAGAGGGTATTATTGGTTGAAAGAGAAGCACTGCTTGGGCTATCAGGGGGCTCCAAATCGGCTTTTGGTCCTGACCTGTTTTTAGATCTCTTTCAGAGTGGGTATGAGAAGCCTTTGCACTCTGCAGAGGCTGGGCTGGGTGAGCATGCCTTTTCTGGGCCCAGCCAGGACTGGCTGGTGGTTGTTGCTCTGACCTGACCAGGCTGGCCTCCCATCTTGGACTCCCTCTTTTCTGGGTCTACTGAACCCCTCTGGTGTTTGCAACACCTGCCCTTCCCCCCCCCCCCGCCCCGCATCTCTCTTGCCCCACAGACAACAATAAACACTCTCTACTATAAAAAGTAGCATGCACTATTTTTATCATGAGGGCTTTCCCACATCTTGGCCTCAGCTTTGAAGAGGGGGCCAAGATAGGAGTTCCAAAATAGATAGGGGGTGTCTTGCTGGAGACAGGAAATAAGCAGGATGCATAAAATAGGACATATGTCCTTAATATATGGAAGGGCTCTCCCCAGACGCGTGGACATGTGTATTTATAAGTGCGCAGACAGAAGTTTAAATATTCAGACACATTTTATGATTGTCCTCTGCCCGTCTTCTGGTTAATGGCTCCTCCTGTGCCCACCAATACATCAATACCGCTGTGTGTATTGAATCACCGGCAGGGATGAGAAGGAAGCGAGTCCATAGCTAAGCCCGTTGAGTACAGTACAGTAAATCGGACCCTCGGCAGACGGCGCCATGTTGGGGAGCCCTCCCTGCCCCCCATGCCGGGCTGGAAGGCCGGGGGCTCGGCGGCAGTCAGGGGAGGGCCGCTTATAACCCGGAGAATTTTCAAAGTGCGAGGAAGATGATAAGAATAGATTTCTACAAGTCGCGACCACGTGATTGGCGAAATAATTAATTCAGCACGTCCCTTAAGAAACACGGAGTCGTCATTAATCTGCCACGCAAAGGGCTCTCTCCGACTTGGAAAGTGCAGGGATCCCGAGAACGCGGCCCGCCGAGGGGGGCCCCCTGCGCCTGCAGACCCGGGCGCCGAGCGCGGCCCGCAGGTAAATATTTGGGCGACTTTTATTTCATCAGATTTCAATCCTTAATGAACTTAGCTGTCAGAGCCGCTGACAAATAGTTGCCTTTGCTTCTCTGGTTTGGAACAGCGCGCCGGTCAGAAGTTGTTAGTGGTTGGATGGTGACCTTTGGTTCAGCGAAGCTTTGCACTTATGAAAAATTACTACAGGCGGCCGTGTGTGTGTGTGTGTGTGTGTGTGTGTGTGTGTGTGTGTGAGAGAGAGAGAGAGAGAGAGAGAGAGAGAGAGAGGGTGTGGATGAGGATGTGAGGGTGTGCAAGGGGTGAGGATGTAAGGGGTGAGGGTGCTCACAGGCTGCTCCCTAGACAAGAGGAGTTTAAAAAAAAAAAAAAAAAAAAAACACGCCCCGGCTGGGTACTCTCCTGGCGCACGCGGGCCGAGGTTGCCCGGTCCTCTGTCTACCAGGAACAATGGTCGCTGTCACCGCATCTGCCGCCTATTCTTAAACCAGCGAGGAAAAAAAAAAAAAAAAGCCCTGGCCCTCTTTTCAAGCTAGGCTCGTAAATTTTTCTTTGCGTCATAATAGAAGGCTATAAAATCGAGTTGAAATTTTACCCCAGGCAGGTTTTAACCAACAGATAACGATTCCAAGCGACTTCTCTTGAGCTCCGCCGTCCCCACCCCAAGCTCAGCTGCTGGTCGCCCCAGCGAGCAGTTTCTCTTTGCTTCCTCTTTAGTTTTGTATTTCTTCTTCTTCTTCTTCTTCTTCTTCTTCTTCTTCTTCTTCTTCTTCTTCTTCTTCTTCTTCTTCATATCGAACAAAACAAAAAGAAGTCCTCCACGTCCCAAGTCAGAGAAGCTCAGGAAAAGGGAAGCCTCAGAGGAACAGGAGACTGAGACCAGCTGCGAAAGCTATAGGGTCTCTGACTCCCATGTTAGCTTCTTTCCCCCCTCACTCCAAGATTTGACATCCCAAACGTGGCTTTGCTTCGGTCTTACCCTACCCCAGCTAGCTCTGTCCCTGGAGTGGGGGCAAGTAGCAACCATTCTCTTCCTTTAGCTGCAAGCTCTGGTCTGGGTGTCTCAGTGGATGGTCTTTTCATATGCCTCCTCACTCGCCTCCCAACAGCTGTGCTTTGCCTCCAACGACTTTGAGAAGGATTTCAGCAAGCAAGAACTGTCTCTGTGTGGAGGTTGTTTAGGGTTTGTGTGTGTGTGTGTGTGTGTGTGTGTGTGTGT
>JADRCD010176385.1:0-26326 GCA_019843815.1 Montemys delectorum
TTTTTTTTTGGAAATCAACTCAACATAAATATAACGTGATAGTTTTTTGCAAAAACATAATTCTATTTTCTCATACTTTAAAATTAAATTTATTATCATTTTTATGATTAAGATATTTTAGTAGAAAATAAAAATCCAATAGACTTGGAAATAACTGCAAGATATAATTTGAAAATAAATTTCAAGTCCTTTCTTATCTACCTAAACAGAATACAATTCCTTCAAAGTTAGTGATGATAGAAAAGTTGATGGATAAATGATGATGACTTCTTTTTCACCTCTGCTTCCTGTGTTTTCTGAGATACATTATTATAATTCTGGACTTTGGAGTTTTCTTCATTAAAAAAGGCATGGCTGTTCTGCAGAAATAGTGCGTGACTATGGAATTTCTGTTTATAAGAAAATAACTTCACAAATTCATGAGGATTTTTCTGGAACTTAAAATTGCATGTACATAGAAAAAATTTATTATAATTTCATACAAAATCAATTGCTTACAAAGAAACATCAGAATTAAGTAACAATAATACCCATTATAACAAGTGAGACAGAGTAAATTATAGTATATGATAGGAAGTTGCTATTTGGAATTAGGGAAATATTTATTTATACAGTATTTTTTTCTGTCTATTTTTCCCATTATTTTTCTCTTGCTTTTTTTTTTAAGTTATGGTCTTGCTATAAATCCAGGAAGGGCTCAAAATTTCAATCTACCTATCACAGTATCCACATTATTATGGTCATACTATACCTTTATACATTTTCTGTAATTTTTTTAATGTAACAAAACACAAATTGGAAGCAAAAACAAAGCTTTGAACAATCTGAGTTCCTATAGCACTCCACATACTATTTTACTCATGACTCAATTATTCACTGTATACTTTATGCACATTTCTATATCACTCTGGTGTGGTAACTATACATTGATGCCTGCATCGACATTTCAAATGTCCCATACTTATTTCACTGCAAGGCAGTATTTACTTGATCACAAAGGATCCTTTGATACTCTGCCACATATTCAAGTCCTATATTTGTATTATAGTCACACTTTCAAGGGCAAATATAACTAGGTGTTGAGAATTGAGTTTATTATCAGTGGATTAGGAATTTCTGTAATATATCCTATTATTTTTAGATAAATGACTCTCAAGTACTTTTGATTACTTTAGGATAGTTATACTAGAATCATATTAATATGCAGTAATAATTTCAGTTCAAGATATGATATAATATATTATCTATATGAAATGCTCATCCCTCTACATTTTCATAATTCTGTTTTTTCAGAATCCTGAAGTAATGAGCAGCTTCAAAATGTGGGGGAGTCATTTTCAAATTTCTTCACATAGCGTTCTAGATATTGTATCTGGTGCATATAATTAATTTAAAAATGGAAATAAGTATCAAAATATACTTTTAAAAGTACCCATTATCGCAAACTTCTATGATTGTGCATTCTCCATATATAACAATGTGTCTTTATAAACTCAAAATTTTAAATCATGTGTTTCATAAAATTTTAAATTATATAAATATATATATATGCAAATTTGAAGGCATTTGAGTCTATATGTGTTCATATGTGTGTATGTGTTTGTGTGGTGTAATGTGTGTGTGTTTTGAGTGTTTTGTGTTTGTGTGTATATGTATGGCAAAATTACTGGATTTTTAAGAATCTCATTTTTTTCCCTGCTGCTGTGAGTACATACAGACAAACTGACTTCTGAGTATTATTGTTTCCTTTATATTTGGCCATAGTTTTGTTCTTTAGTGATGCTGGGAAACATTGAAAGGCCTCAGTCTTCTACCTAGTCATGACATGAGTGCAGAAAAATTGTTCCTAGCTGGTTACCCCTTGTGGAAAATGATAGTTTAACTTTTGTAAATTATTGCGACCAGATGTTTGCAATAGACTCTAGTGGATTTTAGCCTATTTCTATTAATTATGCCAATGACCTGCTTTAGCATTCAGAAAGTTTCTGAATTCAATATATTAAAAATAAATGTAATGAACTCTCAGGGTCGTTTTCATTTGCATTTCCCTGAAGACTAATGGACTGTGAACATTTCTTTAAGCACTTCTCAGCTATTTGGGATTCCTCAGTTGAGAATGCTCTGTTTCATTTGTACCCATTTTTTAAATGGAGTTATTTGGTTTCTTTCAAGGTTAGTTCCTTGCATTCTTTATATATTTTGGATATGAGCTCTCTACTGGATGTGGAGTTGGTGAAGATTTTTCTCCCAATCTGTGGGTTGTTGATTTGTCCTACGGACTGTGACCTATGCCTTACAGAAGCTTTTCAGCCTCATGAGGTCCCATTTGTCAACTGTTGATCTTAGAGCCTGAGCCCCAGAACAAACTGGTATTCTATTTAGGAAATTTAACCCTGTTAGGTTCAGTCTCCTGAGCTTTTGAATAAATAATATGGACCGTGACTCTGTTTTAATAATCAAGATATAAAAGTGTAAGGTATCAGGCTGGTGTCTATGCCTTAGGCTCGTCTGCTTACACTGAGTGTCTTGATCTCAGATGACAGATATTCAAGAAGACTGATAATATTTCACAAAAATTAATTCATTTTCCAGATCCTGTGTCAAAGATGACATCACATCTATACAGCAAGACATGCCAAGGATACATTGTTCATCCAAGTGTTTTCCTTTAGAAGCAAGCTCTTTCTCCCAATATAAATTTTACTTTTAAAATGTATGATTAAATTTGACAAGATCAATAATGCACTCCCTTAGCCAGCTGCCTGTCCACTACTTTGTTTGCAGTTGTTTCAGATAAAGTTCTCAATGCTTCCACTATTACACATGTACATATTTCAGGTAAACCAAATCTATAGAAGTCAGCATTGCAATTTAAATGTATAGGACTATCACATACATTGATTTCTGCGAGAGATTTATACTGGGAATTTTCTTTTTTCCCCCTAATCAGAGTCTTAGGTATTGTTCCTGTTCTCTGCAACATAATCTAGCTAAATGGAATATGTGTAGGATATAAATTCTTTCTTAATCTTTATTATATACATGGCCTAAAATTTGAGTATCAATTTTGATAAATTATATTTACTTACCACACAAGACTGTATCAATTTCTACTGCCGACATTTTATACACCTTTGTATATGTGCACATTATTGCAAATAATTTAGGCTGTTTATTAAGATCACAGTGCATGTAGAGTAACACAAAGTACGTGAACTCATGTATTAATTATCATGTCTTGCACTTGCCTTTAGCTGTCTCTGACCTGAAAGAGTTAAGAGGAAGATTTAATCAACTATAATTATATCAAATTAACTGTAAATAAACACCTAAATACTGATTAAATTATACAATTGAAGCAATTAGAATATTGTATAAGTCAACAGATAACAGGTTAAAATTATAAACATGATTAATATTTCTTGCTAGTGCTTAGAGAGTTTAAAATGTTAAAACAAAACTGCTTTTCCTCTTACAATATATTGATCAGCTTATTTTCAGTTTCTTTCAGGTCATTATTTGAACACTGCACTGACATTTCTATTTCTGCTTGTGGATCATGTGACAGATGTTGCCTGCACCTGTACCACTTTTCTGTTTGTGAAGAATACCTGTCTATGCCTGCCTGCTCATTACCAAGGAAAGTATAGATTAAACATGCTTAGAGTTAGAGTAATTGAAAATGTTTATGGCTGTTGAACCATCAGATCCATACCATGAAATAATGCTTGTATACCTTGCCCATTCTTGCATCCAGTCCCAACTTTAATTTGTAGCTGCTTATGGTAAAGAAAAGGGTATCCTGTTTGATGGAGTACACTGATTACTAGTGCACCGATCTATTCATTGCCTCCACATGCCGATTTTTTTTTTTTGTGAACTTGTACTTGATTTGGCTTTGTAGCAGACAATGGTTTATTGTCTGGTTTAGTGTCTATTTTTATCTTCATTTTAAATTATCCAGAATTAATAATGCAGAAAAGATATTTGATGTATTTTTCAACATATATAGTAATAAATGAACTTGAATTAGATTTTAAAGAGATCCAACTGTTCAAAATATTAATCAGCAGACAATGAATTGCTATTATGTATAAATGAGAAGTGTTTAAACACATGGGTTACCTCCCTAGTCTTTTGAACTACAAGTTGTTAAGACATCGATTCTTACAATGAAGGGCTCAGTCCCTTTGTGCCACAATTACTTCTAATGGTGCATCTGTGATTAAGGATAGAATTTAGCACATAATTTAAAATCACCATTTGATGTTATTCAAAAATATCTCTATGGTGATGAGTTATTGTGTGAGGAATTAGTTTGGGGTATACAAGTCTAATGTGTTCATGTAAAACTTTAACTCAGGTAGAAGAGATTGAGAAAAGAGAGTTACCGTGAGTATGTGGTAACTCTGGGATACAGATAGGACCAGGTCTCAAAAATAAAAAGGAAAAAAGGGGAAAATAAGTAGACAGCTAATACAATGTTTTTAGCAGAAAATATGCCATCATCTAAACTGTCTAAGTTTTCATATTATATGCATATCAAATACAGGAAAATTATACTAATGCAAGTAAATTTCAAGAATAAGGTACATACTGGTTCTTGAGATACATCTGGCTGTTTAAAGTACAATGATAAATTTAAATCACTAAATACTAAATATATTTATTTAAATACACTTTGGGAAATCCCTAAATTTGTATAATAATTCATCTCTTTAGTCAACTGATGCAATCTTTTAGCGCTAATGTATTATTATGACAGACAAAGCATTAGATTTTAGAACATAAAAGCAAGCTAAAATAATAAATAATAACTCTTATGTTCACTGCTGTTAAATTTGAGTGTGTCATATAAATTCCACTGATAGTAAGGACACACGTCCATCTGTCTTCAGCAATTTCATAAACTACAATAGAACTTAATTAATCCTGTGATAGACGCAATGAATTTCAAACCAGTAGTTAAAGGAAACCATTCTTTTCTTGAGCTACCACTAGCAAAAGGTAAGTCCATTCGCATGTCAAAGTGATAAAATCCGTTTCACAACCAGAGGGTCCTTTAGTAAAAATCAACCGCAGCATCATTTGGCAACATATACATTCCCAAACATTTTCATGTATATACACATAAATGAAAATTAGCAGTTTCATACCACTCTCCACTGCAGTAAATATTTCATTTTCTTCCAGATACCAGGGGCTTGTTACAAACTATTTTCTTAGCATTTTGCAGATTCAGCATCTATATAATTCCTGCACTTCCACTATTCTTATTTTATTAAAATAGAAAGATATGATGTTTGGTTTAATTTGAAGAATTTGTTTTTCTTTCTAAGAGTTATAAACAGGATATTTTACTCTGTTGTAAAACTTTGTACATAAGACTGGATACAGCAAGAAATGTAGCAGCTATCTAGTCATGGAACAATATCTAAATAACTTTTTCCATTTAAAGGACTGTATACAGATTAACAAATTTATTGAATTATTGATATTATGCAGCTGAAGGCCACTTTCACATACCCCATTTTTAATTGTGGACTGCAAGTTACAGCATCCTATATAGCTTCTTCTCACTTAACCACAGAGTATTTTAGTTCTCCAAAGGAGGACTTTCACAACACAATTCATACACAGTACTCACAGAACTGTTTCCTCAGAACTGAATAATTAATTTTGAAACAAAAAAGTAAGGAAAAATAAATTCATTATTATTTGATTATGTACACAATAAACTAGTATTAATCTAGGAAAAATAAGTAGAAATATCATTTTGTTTTAAAAAGTCATTGGATTCTGAGACATTCATCTCAACCTTAAACACATATGGTTACTTGAAATTGCTCTATTCACTTTGGCACATCTAAACAACTAGAGAACTTACACATCATTCAATGCTTGCATGACACCATAGGTTGAAATGTATGACATCATATTTTGTAGAATATACTTAAATTTCAGTCTTTCACTCAATGTGTTTACAGCAAAGAAGGCTGAGAAACAGGCCCTTGAAAGTCTTTGGAGCATATAGAACGCTTGGTTTAGGAAATTTACTTCTAAGTCAAACAAAAGCCTTAATATTCCCCAAGACTTACTGAAATTCAAATACTTTGTTCCCACAATTTTGTGCACTCAAGTGGCTTATAAGGACAATATGCCTGTCCTTAAAGCCATGCTTTTCTTTGAGATGTGTGTAGCAATGATGCTCTACTGCTGTGCTGTGTCACTCCATTTTCATGCTTCATGTCCTTCCTGTAGTTCATGCTGCAGAAAAGCCAGCTCGTGCATATGAGCTTAATACCATGAGGCAGTAAGATAAACCTGAACAGAGTGGAGACTGGAGCTCCAAAATAAACACAACACTATGTTTCAAATAAAAATATATTCTCCTGTACAAATCAGAAGAGCTAATGAAAATTAACAAATAGACAGCAACTACTGGTTTCAATCTTTCATACATGAGAGTTTCAAAACTACTTCAAACTTGGAGAATTATTTACATTTTTTCTTACTTGGAACACTGCATATAATTTATTGGCAAACAAATGACTTATGTTGTGTTAAATTATCGGGTTTTATTCCATCTTTTTACTTAGGAAAGTTATTACAAGAATTTATATGCTGATAAATAAAATAAAATATTTTTGTGCACCAACAGTGACAAAATTCTGTTGAGCTCTACCATTTATAGCAATCTTAAAAGCTTTAGTAGAGATCAAACTTTTCCAGGTTTGGATAGGATTTTGTGAATGGTGTACCAGGCACTATTCTTCTTACAGAAAGTACCATGAAAGTTCGAGCCAGGTGCCTTTGGCTCCCTGACAACACAGGACATTACTTTATCAGGCGGGTAAGGTAGCTTTGCAGGTATATGAGGGTTGCTATCTATTCACAAACCACTACGTATTGTATGTAACCACAAACAGAAAAACAAAACAAACAAACAAAAAAAACATAACTACAAATGCTTAGAGTCTGTGGTCAGTGAAATCCCTTGGATAACCTAGTGAGTGTTTCACCAGGGCAGAAGCCTTAACAGTTAAAAAATGGAGACATATTTACAACCTCCTTTTGTCCTACAAGTGGAATTCTTGTTTACTGTATGTAGTATTTTCCACTTTTCTTTCCCTTTTGAATTTTCTTTTTCTGCTGCTTTTTTCTTCAGTACATTCCAAACTAAGGGTTCATGGCTATGAGTACAAACTCTCTGGGCCGTTTCCATACATTTCAGCCAGTCGTTTAAAACGGGGACCCCAGTCACTAAGGTAGTCATAATTCTGATCTGAGTTTGAGCTGATGGAATCTAAGGAACTGAGAGATTCGGCTACAGAGCCATTTCCTTCAAATGCATAAGTCTGAAGAGAGTCATATGGTGGAGCCCCTGGATCCACATCAGCTTCTTTCAGTCTTTCCCAAATAAATTCCCTAAAAATGACATTATCTGGGATGTTTTTAAAAGTCGGTCGACTCAAGAACTGAATTTCAGGAGTCACATCTCTCCGAGTTTTGCTGTCTCTTATGACGTTGAGGTTTCTCAGTGCAGCCATGTCAAAGGCTTCAGTGTCTTCTTCACCTCCGCCTTCATCGTCATATCTGACTATGTTTTCTCTAATATCCCTCTCCTCATCAAAAATGAGAGGCTCTTTTTTTCGTCTTCTCATGGTGACAATTAGGAGGATCAGCACTGAAATGTGAAACAGTAGAGAGAAAATGTCAGATCACATAGGAAGGACTCCAATATGTGGTAAGACTCATATTTTGCATTCCCCAAGTAGGCAAAAAGGCTGGCTTCTCTGTTTTATGGTAATTCATAGCATCAGATGTGTTAAAACTGCAAACGATGTGTTTAAAATGGATGCTTTTATACATCAAAAAACTTTTTTCTACACCTGCTCACGATTGATGTCTTGCTCTAACCTCCAAAATATTTGATAGAACAAATCCTAGGGGCAGTTCCAAATAAATATAATTTCAAAGCAACATATAACAAAGGGAGCTTTTGAACTCCTTAATTACTAGGAAGGCAAAATGCCATTTATAAATGTTATGCGTATAATTTAACAAGTACAGCGTAAGATAGAAATAGATTATAGAATTTGATCAGGGATTTTGAAGAAATAAATGTCTTGTCCTTGTTATGAAATTCAGCTGTTTAATAAATTCCAAGAAGTCATGCAATATATAAAGATTAAAAGCTTTTGTAATAAAATGAGTCTCATTTTAAAGTGTGAAATACTGAATTTAGACTCTGTAGACTTTTAGGGAGTGGTCAAATATTTAAGAAACAAGACATTTTGAGCCAGCCAATTGATCTGCTTATCACAATGTTTATGCAGAGAAAATTAGGAAAGACTGGCAATAGTGATGCCATGTTACGAGCCTTAAGGACAGCTGAGGTCTTTAAGGTCCCTGAAAATGGCTACATACAGTATTAATGCTGGGAGGCAGGTTAAGACTAAGTCATAGTTAATAAAAAAAAAATAAAAAAAAAAAAAAAAAAAAAAAAAAGAAACAAGACATTTTAACATTTGGATTTTTCCTCTTGTATAAAAACCACTATTAAATGTTGATATGTACAGCTTCTCTGGAAAGAGAACAAGAAGATAACAGTTAGTATTATACAGATATAATACACCCTCATTTTAATACAAACAATCTTATGGGCAAACTTCACTACTCACAAGTGGCTACTAAGACTGAAAATACATTCCCAATCATGGCTTCCAGATTTGAGGTTAATAGGGTAAATAAAATGGCTGCTCTTCCTTTCACCATAAAACAAAAGAGATGATGATTCTCAGCACCTCATGGTACCTTCTCCAAAACTGACCAATCAGTCACAAAGCAAGCCTCAACAGATGCAAGACGATTAAAATAATCCCATGCATTCTATCAGATCACCACAAACTAAGGCTAGATTTCAGTAATAACAAAATCATCAGAAAATCCACATACCCAGGAAACTGAACAACTCTTTAATCAATGATAACTTGGTCAAGGAAAAAATAAAGAAATTTAAGACTTACTGCAATCCAATGAAAATGATGACACAGCATACCCATACTTATGGGACAAAATGAAAGCAGTGCTAAGAGGAAAATTCATAGCACTAAGTGCCTTCATAAAGAAATTGGAGATATCCTACACTTAAAAGCACACCTGAAAGCCCTAGAACAAAAGGAAGCATAGACAGTTGAAAGTTGGCAAAGTCAGTGTTGAAAGCAACCAAATAGAAACAAGGGGAAGGATACAAAGAATCAACAAAACCAAAAGCTGGTTCTTTAAGAAAATCAACATGGTAGATAACCCCCTAGCTAATTTATCTAAAGGTCATAGAGACAGTGTCCAAATTAAGAAAATCAGAAATCAAAAGGGAGACTTAAAAATAGACACGGAGGAAATTCAAAAATGTCAAACTGTACCTAAAAGAGGCCTATACTCAAAAAAAAAAAATCATGAAAATTCTAGATGAAATGGGTGATTTTCTAGACAGATACCAGTTACCAAAGTTAAATCAAGACCAGGTAAACTATCTAACCAAGTCCATATCTCCTAAGGAAATAGAAGCCATTAAAAAATCAACCAACCAAAAAAATAAATAAATAAATAAAGCCCAGGGCCAGACAGCTTTGGTGTAGAATTCTACCAGATTTCAAAAGAAGAGCTAATACCAATACTCCTCAAGTTATTCCACAAAATAAAAACAAAAGGAACACTACCTAATTCATTTTATGAAGCCACAGTTACTCTGATACCTAAATCACACTAAGACCCAACAAAAGAGAGAATCAATTTATTTATGCAAATCAAAGAAAAATACTCAATAAAATTCTAGCAAACAGATTCAAAGAACACATAAAAACTATCATTCACCACAACTAATTAGGCTTCAGCCTAGGGATTCGAGTTTGGCTTAATATATGGAAATCCATTAATGTAATACACTATATAAACAAACTAAAAGAAAAAAAAATCATGTAATCGCCTCACTAGATACTGAAAAAGCAATTGACAAAATACAAAACCCCCATGTGTTAAAAATTTTGGAGAGATCATGCATTCAAGGGCCATACCTAAACATAATAAAAGTGATATATTGCAAACCAATAGTCAAAATGAATGGAGAAATATTTGAAGCAATCCCATTAAACTCAGAGACAAGACAAGGATCCCACTCTCCCCATATCTATATAATTATAATACTTCAATTTCTACCCAGAGCAATATGACAACAAAAGGAGATCAAGTTACAAAGTCAAGATACAAATTGTCAAAGAAGTGAAGGTATCAATTTGCAGATGATATGACAAAATACATAAGCAACTCCAACAATTCTTCCAGAGAAATCTTACAGCTGATAAACAACTTCAGCAAAGTAGGTAGATATAAAATTAACTCAAACACATCACTAGCCTTCTTTTATACAAATGATAAAAGGGCTGGGAAATAAAATACAGAAACAACACCCTTGACAATAGTCACAAATAATATAAAATATCTTGGAGTAACCCTAAACAAACAAATGAAAAAATTTATATGACAAAAACTTCATGTCTCTCAAGAAAAAAATTGAAGAAGACCTAATTAAAAGAGAGATATCACATGCTTATGTATTGCAGGAATAGCATAGGAAAAATGGCTATCTTACCAAAAGCAATCTACAGATTCAATGTAATCCCTATCAAAATTCCAACAAAATAATTCAAAGACACGAAAAGAGCAATTCTCAATTTCATAAAGAACAGAGAATAGCAAACACAATTCTTTACAATAAAATCACCATGCCTGACCTCAAGCTATACTACAGAGCAATAGTAATTAAAAAATAAACAAACAAAAACCCTGCATGGTTTGCTACACAGATAGACAGGATGGTCAATGGAACAGAATTGAAGACTCAGAAATAAAACCACATGTTTATGGACACTTTATCTTTGACAAAGAAGCCAAAAAATATACAATGGAAAAAGGAAAGCATTTTCAGTAAATGATGCTGCACTAACTGGCTGTCAGTAAGTAAAAAAACAAAATGGAAACAGAAGTGAAGCCCTGAAGGCCAGCTAAGTCAATGGAAATATGCAACCACAGGGGCTGGGAGGTAGAGGGGATCCTCTAGAATATACCAGAGACCTGGGAGGTGAGAGACTCTCAGGAATCAAAGGGAAAGACCTTAGTTGAAATGCTCAATGGTGGGGAGAGGAAATTTGTAGAGTCCACTTCTAGTAGAAACACAGGGCATCAAGTGGGGAGATAGGGTTGTCATCCCACAGTCCAAAACTCTAACCTAGAATTGTTCCAGTCTAAGAGAACTGCTGGGACAATATTGAAGAAGAGTCTGAGGAAAAGGACGTCCAGTAACCAAATCAAATTGGGGTCCATCTCAAGGGGGGACTACAAGGCCTGACACTAGTACTGATGCTATGGTATGCTTACAGACAGGAGCTTAGCATAGATACCATATGAGAGGCCCAACAAACAGCTGACTGAGACAGAAGCAGATACTTACACACAACCAATGGACTGAAGTTGGGGACCCCTGTGGTTGAATTAGGGAAAGGCTGGTAGAAGTTGAGAAGGAGGGTGACTCCATAGGAAGACTAGTAGCCTTAACTAATCTGTATCTCGAAGATCTCTCAGAAACTGAGCCATCTACCAGGCAGTGTACATGAGCTGGTCAGAGGCCCTGGACACATACACAGCAGAGACCTGCCTTGTCTGGTTTCAGTGAGAGAAGAGACACCTAATCCTGGAGAGACTTGAGACCCCAGGGAGTGTGGAGGCCTGATGCAGTGTGGAGGTGTGGGGTAAGGACATCCTCTTGGATACAGAGGAGGAGGAATGGAATGAGGAACTGTCAGAAGGCAGAATAAAAGAGGGTGAAAGTTTTGACTACACAATGGAGTAGCTATTAAATGGAGTACTCAGCTATTAAAAACAATGAATTCATGAAATTATTAGGCAAATGGATGGAATTAGAAAATATCATCCTGAGTGTGGTAACCCAGTCACAAAGGATACACATGGTATGAACTCACTGATAAGTGGATATTAGCCCAGAAGCTTGGAATATCCAAGATACAATTCACAAACCACATGAAGCTCAAGAAGGAAGACCAAAGTGTGGAAGCTTTGGTCCTTCTTAGAAGGGGGGACAACATACTCACAGAAAGAAATACAGAGACAAATTGTGGAGCAGAGACTGAAGGAAAGGTCATCTAGAGACTGTGCCACCTGGGGATCCATCCTCTATGCAGATACCATATCCAGACATTATTGCAGATACCAAGAAGTGCTTGCTGACAAGAGCCTGATATAGCTATCTCCTGGGAGGCTCTATCAGAGCCTAACAAATACAGAGGCAGATGCTTGCAGCTAGCCATTGTACTGAGCACAGCGTCCCCAGTGGATGAGTTAGAGAAAGGACTTGAGGTGAAGAGGTTTGCAACCCATAGAAAGAACAATAATATCAACCAACCAGGTATGTCCCCCAAACCCCAGAGTTCCCAGGGACTAAACCACCAACCAAAGAGTACACATGGAGGGACCCATGGCTCAAGGCAACAGGATAATGGCCTTGTTGGACATCAATGAGAGGAGAGACCTTTGGTCCTGGGAAGGCTTAATGCCCCAGTATAGGGGAATGCCAGGGCAGAGAGGCAGGAGTGGGTGGACAGGTGGGTGAGCACTCTCATAGAAGTAGGGGGAGTTAGGATGTGATAGGGGGTTTTGGGATGGGAAATGGGAAAAAGGGATGACATTTGAAATGTAAATAAATAAAGTATCCAATAAAATAAAAAAAAGATAATTGAAAGAAATGTCTGTTCTTGAATTTGTGGATTTGAAATGTATTTAAAACAAAACACAAGTGTAAAATGCCTTTTTTAAATAAAAAAAGAGATTATTTTTATTTTGAGTCTACAGATATTTTTTCTGCATGCATGCCAGTTTTCCATGTATGTGATGGTTGCCTGTGAAGACTAGTAGAGGACAAGAGATCCCCAAGAATTAGAGTTACAGATTAATGTGAACTGCCATGCGTATGGGTACTAGAAGTCAAGTCTAGGTCCTCTGAAAAAAGCAGCCAGGGCTTTTAATGACTGAGTCATCCTTATATCCAACACATGGTAAATTATCAGTAATTATATGCCAAAAACTAAAACGTGTTTCAAGAAATTTCACTACATTGGTTTAACTTTTTCTGAACGTTTTAGAAGACTTAATGTACAAGCTAACTATGTTACTGTTGGGGTTATATGATTCTCACCATATTTTTAAGTGTGTACGTGTGCGTGCACGTGTGCATGCATGTGTGTGTGTGTGTGTGTGTGTGTGTGTGTGTGTGTGTATGTGAGAGAGAGAGAGACAGAGACAGAGAGTGAGAGAGAGAGAGAGAGCATGATCATGCAGTAGGAAGTCAGAGTCTGCCCAACGTACATGTTTACTTGCTCTGTATTTAAGGTAGAGATATGTTCCATTTGTTGTGTGTTAGAAAGACTAAGTGTCTCATCAGCATCTGTGGACTTTCTTGTGTCTGTCTTGTACCACACTATAGGGGTGCTGAGACTGCTGGCCTGAACTAGCATACTTGGGTTTTATATGGTTTCTGGAGATTCACACTCAGATCCTTACATTGTGTATAAGCATGTTACACTTAGAGCTAGATCCCCAGCATTTTATTTTAAAGAAGCTTAATGGGCAGGAGTATTTAGTTCAGTGATAGAATATTTTTTTTTAGCATGTGCAATGCATTGAGTCTGATCTCTAATACTTCAAATCATAAACACAAAATCCTTAGAATGAGTGTAACGTGTCTTAGTTGTTACGAGTATTTGAAAATAATAACATAAAACAAAAGGACACTGATACAGGTTTTCAACTCAGTCTGTGCTTAAAATAGATAATGTAATGGAGCTTGAGAATACTTCAATATGTAAATTATAAGCATGAGAACCTGAGTTCAAATCAATACTACCTGTGTAAAAAGACAAGCATGACAGAATGTCAGCAACACTGCTGTAAGAGACTAAGATAGGTATTCAGAATCCAGAACTGTCCAGCACTCTGAGATAAGGAGACTCAGGTTTAATTGAATGACACCGTCTGAAAATTTAAGGAGTCATTGGGAAACACATCCCAGTGTCAGTCCCAGGCCTCCTTTATGCATCTACATAAGTTACTACACACATATACATGAAAATATACTACACTACACACACACACACACACACATACATACCCCTTCCTCAATTAAGAAAGTGCCCAATCATAGGAGATAATTCATGTTTGGTACTAACAATCTATCCAAGAAGCTCCAGGATACAGATGTCTAAGACTTGCAGGGAGAACTGACCACTCTCAATTCGTAAGACAATATCATCAGCTATATTCAAAATGCCAAATCTTACCCTCTCACTAAGTGTAGCTCATATTACAGTTCAACAAAGATTATTCTTCCAATTGATGGAAATTACTACAAAAGTGAACAACTGGTCAAAAATACAGAGATTAAGTTGACTGTGGAGAGCGTGATCCCAAATGGTGTGTTTAAGCACAATCCCTAAACGTAAGGTTCAGAGAAATCATGTACAAAGGAATGGAAAAATGGTAAGACTCAAAGTCCCAGGACACCTATTGGCAGAGTGTGTTCCTCAGGAAAAAAAAAAAAACAGAGAAAATGCATTGACATACTATCAACCATATGGCTGCCTAAATATGACAAGCATAATGATCATTCATTCCAGTTGATATGACAAAGGAAGTTCTGCAGGAGCCAACCTCAAATGAAGAATTGCTGGTAGTCAGTGGCTTCTGTAAGAGAGAAAATCATTGTCTCAAGGATGTGATCCCACATAGGTTACCTAACCCCAAGAGGTCAGCTCTGGAAACATGCGTGTATAAGTAATTCGCAAGGGACTCAGTAGGTTTAATTTGTGTTCAAATGTAGGCATGTATGTGTATATGTAAAACTAACAATAAAAGATAACCTATTTGGGGAAATAAGAGAAGCTAGGGGCATGAGAGGAAGATCCAGAGTTCCTATAAGAAATTTGAAAAAAATGGTTCTGAAGATTTTTATCATCTCTTCAGAATGACAGCAGTAACAATGATAACAAAAAGCCTAATGAGAATCCTTACAAAGAAAATCAAAGGATACTGTTCCTATTAGAGAAGTTAGTATGAGAAGGAAGAGGATAGAGACAGAGGAGACAGGAGATAATAGACAGAAAAGTCAAACTTAGAGCAATTGACAATAAGAATTTCCATTTTAGAGATTAAGTATGCGACAGTGAAGAAAGCAAGTGCATTGTAACAGTAGGACGCTCTCTAAAGTGAAGTCAATGCCTGAATAAGAAAAATATTTCAAACTTATCAGTCTATTATACAATTGATATCATATTTTATGAGTCAGATTCATATATTTTCCAAAAAAGTTTTTACTCCAGGTTGAAAATGCATTTCATTCTATAATTAAGTTTGCTGTTGTCATTCAAGCTTTCAATAGATATGAACAATGAGATCAGCTATGTTTGGAAAGGTCTCAGGCATAATATAAATATGGAGTTGTACTGGCTAGTTTTGTGTGTCAACTTGACACAGGCTGCAGTTATCACAGAGAAGGGAGCTTCAGTTGGGGAAATGCCTCCATGAGATCCAGGTGTGGGGCATTTTCTCAATTAGTGATCTAGGGTGTAGGGTCCCTTGTGGGTGGTGCCATCTCTGGGCTTGGAAGTCTTGAGTTCTATAAGAGAGCAGGCTGAGCAAGCCAGGAGAAGCAAGCCAGTAAGGAATATCCCTCCATGGCCTCTGCATCAGCTCCTGCTTCCTGACCTGCTTGAGTTCCAGTCCTGACTTCCTCTGGTGATCAACAGCCATGTGGAAGTAAGCTGAATAAACCACTTCCTCCCCAACTTGCTTCTTGGTCATGATGTTTGTGCAGAAATAGAAACCCTGACTAAAACAGGAGTCTTCCAATCTTGCTTGAAGCTAAGAAAAATTGCTAATTGTTTTAGGAGATTGTACAGTTTAAATTTCAATGACTTGGCCAAAAAGAAATTCTAGCTATTAGAACACATGTAAAGGTTAAATGTACCCCATGAATTCCTTTGTCCAGCTTTGGGCTTGCTCTTAGGACATGAAGAACCTCCTCATTCTTCCCCACGGGAACCTGAATAAATTCTAAGAACGACCAGTTCCAAACATTGTTTACCCAATCACTTGCCAGTGTGCCCCAACTGAGGCACAGCCAGCAGAGACAGGTATCATGACAATTATCTGGTCTCTGCACTCCACCAGCCTTCCCAAGAAGTCCTGGTGCCATCAGGATCACTTAGCCAACACCAGGGAAAATCAGATGACTAAAGCACTAGGCAAGAGCACAGCCAACAAGTTCCAGGGTAATATGAAACCATCAGCAACCAGCTATCCTGCTACAGCAAACCCTGAATAGCCTAATGAAAATTAAGCACAAGAAGATAATGTAAATTCAATCTTATAAGGAGGCTAAAGGAATTTATGAGGATATTAATAAATTCCTTAAAGAAATACAGGAAAATACATTCAAATAGAGCATTAAAAGAGGAAAAAAAAACCAAAATTACAGAAAAATTGAAACAATCAGTTGAATGGAGTGAATAAAACTGTCTATGATCTAAAAACAAAAATAGAAGCAAAAAGAAAAAACCTGCAAAGAGAATAAAAACTAGAGATATAAGCATCACCCACAAATTACCAGAAATGGAAGAGAGGCTCAGGTGTAGAAGATACTGTAGAAAAAAATCAATATATCAGTCAAAGAAAGTGAAAAATGTAAGACAATGACACAAAACATCCAGAAAATGCAGGACACCATGCAAAGACTAAACCTTAGAATAGGAATAGAACAAAGAAAAGATATCCAGTTCAAAGGATCAAAACACATCTTCAACAAAATCATAGAAGAAAATTTCCCTAACCTTAACCTAAGGAAAGAGATACTTACAAAGGTACAAGAAGCTTAAAGAACACAAAGTCAGAAATTGAAATCTTCCAAGCACATAATAATCAAAACACTAAATATACAGAACAAATGAAGAATTTTAAAAGCAGCAGGGGGAAAGGGCGAGGTAACATATAAAACCTGTCAGAATTATACCTGCTTTCTCAACTGAGACTCTAAAAGCCAGAAGGGTCTGAGAAGATGTCTTACATATGTCTAGAGACCAAATATGTCAATCTAGACCACTATATTCAGTAAAACTTTTAATCAACATACATAAAAAAAACCAGATAATCCATGAAAAAAATTAAGCAGTATATTTCCACTAACTCAGCCCGATAGAGGATACAAGAAAAAATTACAACCCGATGAGACTAACAACACTCAAGAAAACACAAAATATTAAATAATTTTATACTACTAAAAGCAATAGACTAGAAACATATACACATGCTTAAATTACTACTATCAACGTTAAAATGGCAGAAGGTGACACTCATTGGTCATAATATTTCTCAACACCAGTGGCCTCAATTTCCTAATAAAAAGACACAGGCTAACTGAATGGATGGGAAAACAGGGTCCATCATTCTGCTCAATACAAGAAATACACCTCAGCAACAAAGATAAACATTACCTCAGAATAAAGGGCTGAAAATATATTTTCCAAACAAATAGACCTAAGAAACAAGCTGGAGTAGCAATTCTAATATCTAAAAAAAAAAATAGACTTTAAACCAAAAGTAATCAAAAGACACAGGAAAAGATGCTTCATACACAGCAAAGTGAAAACATCCACCAAGAAGATATCTCAATTCTAAACACTTAAGCTCTAAATGCAAGGGCACCCACATTCATAAAAGAAGCATTACTAAAGCTTAAATCACACATTGAATCCCACATATTAACTATGGGGGACTTCAACATCCCACTTTCATAAACGGACAAATGATCAGGCCAGAAACTAAACAGAAAAATAACAAAATAACAGAGGTCATGATTCAAATGGACTTAAATGACATCTTTAGAACATTTCACCCAAACACATTAGAATATACCTTCTCAGCAACGCAGGAACCTTCTCCAAAATTGAACATAGAATCAGTCACAAAAGAAGCCTCAACAGATACAAGAAGATTAAAATCCCCCCTTGCATCTTATCAGACCACCATGGATAAAACCTTGACTTCACCAAAAACAGAAACAAAAGAAAACTTATATACTTATGGAAATGGAACAAATTTTTACTCAGTGATCACTGGATCAGGAAGAATGATAACAGAAATTAAAGACTTTCTAGAAATGAATGAAAATGAGAGTACAACATACCCAAACTTATGGGATAGTATAAAACCTAAGAGGAAAGTTCATAGCATTAAATGCCTTCATGAAGAAATTGGAGAATTTTCACACTAAGAACTTAAAAAGAACACCTAAAGGTCCCACAAAGAAGGAAACATTCCCAAGAGTAGTCTTTTCAGGGAATAATCAAACTCAGGGCTGAAATAAATTAATTAGAAATTAAGAGAATAAACAAAGAATCCATGAAAGCAAATGTTGGTTCTTGAGAAAATCAACAAGATAGATAAACCATTAGCCAAACTAACAAAAAGAGAGAAAAAGATTATCCAAATTAACAAAATCCGAAAAGAAAAGAGAGCCATAACAAAGGATAGTGAGGAAATTTTAAAAAAGTATTAGGTCTTACTTCAAAAGGCTGTATACAAGAAAACTGGAAAATCTAAATCTAAACGAAATAGATGATTTTCTAGACAGATACCAATTACCAAAGCTAAATCAAGATCACATAAATAAAAATAAAAAATCAGGTTAAATCATCTGCGTAGTTCTATAACTCCTTAGGAAATAGAATCAGTCATTTAAAGTCTCCCAAACAAACAAACAAACAAACAAGTGAAAAACCTGGGCCAGATAGATTTAGCACAGAATTCTACCAGATATTCAGAGAAGCGCAATACTCCTCAAATTATTCAATAAAACAGAAACAGAAGGAATATCACCAAACTCGTTCAATGAGGCCAAACTCACCACAATAGGTAAGTCAAACAAAAAATCAACAAAGAAATGGAATTTCAGACCAATTTCCCTTATGAACATTGATACAAAAATGCTCAATAAAATACTCACAAACTGAATCCAAGAGTATGTCGATGACATTATTAACCATGACCGGCTAGGCTTCAGCCCAGGGATGAAGGTATGGTTCTCTATATGAAAATCTTGCAACATAATCCACCATATAAACAAATTAAAGTAAAAAAACTATATGATCATATCAATAGATGCTGAAAAAGCCTTTGACAAATCCAACACATTTCACGCTAAGTCTTGGAAAGATGAGGAATATAAAGCACACACCTACATACACTAACGGCAATATACAGCCAGCAAATAGCCAACATAAAATTAAATGGAGAGAAATGTAAACCAATTATGCTAAAATCAGGGAAAAGACAAGGCTTTTCATTTTCTCCATATCTCTTCAATACAGTTTGTGAAGCTAGATCAATATAGCAATTAAAGGAGATCAAGGAGATACAAATTGGAAAGGACGAAGACAAAGTATTGCTATTCTCAGATGATATGATAGTATACGTAGGAGATCCCAAAAACTCAACCAGAGAACTTCAATAGCTGATAAATACAGCAAAGTGACTGGATACAAAATTAATTCAAAGAAATCAGTGGTGTTGCCCTTTACAAGCAATAAACAGGCTAAAACAGAAGTTAAGCATACAGTGCACCTCATAAACGCCATCTCTAATATAAATATGTTGTTATATCTCCAACCAAGTGAAACACCTGCATGATAAGAACTTCAAGTCTCTGAAGAAAGAAATTGAGAAAGATATCAGAAAATGAAAAGACCATCCATGGACATTTATCCGTAGAATTAACATTGTAAAACGACCAAATTATCAAAGGCAATGTTCACCCAAGATTCAATGCAAGCCCCATCAAACTTCCAACACAATTATTTACAGATCTTCAAAGAACAATTCTCAACTTCATATGGAAAAAAAATACAAGAAACCTAAGATAGCTAAAACGACTCTGAGTAATAAAAGAACATCCGGACATATCCCTACCCTGGACTGCAAGCTTTACTATAGAACAATATTAATAAAAATTACATGGTATTGTTATAGAAACAGACAGGTTGATCAAGGCAATTGAATTGAAGGTCCAGAAATAAGCCCATACACCCATGGACGCTTGATTTTTGACGAGATCAAAACTATGCAATGGAAAATGGAGGGCATCTTCAACAAATGATGCTGATCTAACTGGATGTCTGCACATGTAATAATGCAATTAGACCTACGTTTATCATCCTGTATAAAACACAAATTCAGTCTCTGCTCCAAACTTTGTCTCTGTATCTCCTCCCATGGGTATTTTGATCCCCCTTCTAAGAAGGACCAAAGTATCCACACTGTGGTCTGGCCATCCAGTGACTGTCCCACCTGGGAATTCATCCCATCTACAGTTACCAAACCCAGACACTATTGTGGATGCCAACAACTGCTTATTGACAGGATCCTAATATAGCTGTTTCCTGAGGGGCTCTGCCAGTGCCTGACAAATACAGAAGTGAATGCTCATAGCTGTCCATTGGACTGAGCACAGTGAAGGAGCTAGACAAAGAACCCAAGGAGCTGAAGGGGTTTGCAGCCCCATAGGAGGAACAACAATATGAACCAACCAGTACCCCCGAGAGCTCCCAGGCACTAAACAACCAACCAAAGTGTATACAGGAGGGACTCGTGGCTCCAGCTGCATATGTAGCAGAGGGCCTTGTGGGACACCAATAAGAGGAGAGGCCCTTGTGAAGGCACAATGCCCTAGTGTAGGGGAATGCCAGGACAGGGGAGTGGGAGTGAGTAGGTTAGTGAGGAGGGGGTGGGGGATGGAATAGGGAGTGTTTGGAGGGGAAATTGGACAAAAGAATAAAATTTTAAATGTAAATAAAGAAAATATCTAATAAAAACAAAACAAAACACAAGTTCAAATGGATCAAAGCCCTCAACATAAAACAATGGGACACACTAAATCAAATAGAACAGAAGTGGGGAATAGCTTTGAGCTCTTTGGAACAGGGCATAGAACACCCTCTTCTGATTCCATGAATACTAGACATGCCTGTGGTGCACATACATGCCTGAAGGCAAACCCTTCATACATACTAAAAAAATACAGCAATCTTTAACAAAATGAAGATTCAAAGACTCCTACATATTGAATGGGGTTACATCATAATACAAAACATACTGTGAATATGTTTTGGAAATTTTTTTTCTTCCTTTTGAGAATATTCAAGCAATGAGCATGTAGGAGTAACCTGGTATCTGAGATTTGGTGATGTTAGCTTTCATAAAAGTGTCCCCTTCTGTTCCATGCAAACTAATACTTCCTTGTCTGTCAGGAATTTATCTTAATTTTATCTTTTATTTTAATGGTGTTTTATTTATAAATTTATTGATCATTTAAATTTTCTAGCAATTGTATATTGAATTGGTAATATTTTCTATATTAAATGATAATAGTTTGTATATATTTTATAACAATATAACTTACTCTTAGTATCTATTTTAATTGTTTTTAATTTGCTAGGAAAGCTACTTAAACTTTTTAAATAATTTATGTGGCACATATCAATGCTTTTAAATAAATGATTCAGAAATGCTTGATAAATCTAGATTTCTGTAGTCCATAACCACTATTTTCTAAATTTTCATTTCTAATTTAAGTATTAATAATGAAAATATTTATTATTATTACAACTATTCCTAGAACCCAAACATTGATTTTAACAAAATTAAAGTCTATCACTTATGTAAAAATATTTATGTATTATTAATGTACATAAGTCGAAGAATTTCTTAGAAAGAATGCTTAATAGTGATATACAACTTAGCCTTTTAATATATTTTGATATTTTAATCATAGTATCTTTTTATTTCTTTATTTATACATAACTTATACAAAATTTGTGGAATTGTTTCTGTTGCATATTAATTACATTTTGACAATTTTTCTGTTATTGCTTATATGAATCTGAATTTTGTGGGCATCAGATCATAAGTAGCCACAATGAAGAAACACCCCATTCTCATTTCACTGAGCATTAGTCTTCAAGTGTCTCCACTATGGCTATATTTCCTCTCCAACATAGTACCACTTGCTCATCCTAAGTGATTGAGTAAACTAATTTGAAAAACTTTGTTGTCATTCTCCAAACAAAAATTCATCTTCTATACATATATTCAATTGTATTAGTTTTTCTTTTTTGATAAATAGCAGATGAATCCACAGGTCTATCTTTGAGAACTTGACCGCTATAAAACCTCTTGTGTGTGTGTGTGTGTGTGTGTGTGTGTGTGTGTGTGTTACTTTTTAGAGACAAGGGTTATTAATGAATAGATTTCTTTCTTTTCTAAAACTACTATAGGATGTTTACCCTTTTTACACATGGTGAATATTCATTCTTGACAGAGTTTCAGCCACTAAAACTCAACATGGATCAACTACCTGTCACCTTGAAAGGGGATTTGCTGAGGCTCTTTATTGCAAGTTTAAAAGAGAATAAGAGGAGGAAAAGAGGAGGAAGACAATGGTCAAGTGAAAATGGCTAAAGGTTGCTCTTTAAGTTCTCGCCTCTATCCATTATTTGATTTGTTGCTACCCTCAAGAAACACTAAGAAGAGAAACTCAAGTAACAGTTCATTCAGTCAAGGATGGGAAGCAAGTTGAATATTTAACCAGTGCTGGTGCAAATGCAAACTTGTACAGCTATTTTGGAATTCGATTTGGTGGTTTCTCAGAAAACTAGGAATAGATCTACCTCAAGACCCAGCTCCTGAGCATATTCCCAAAAGATGCTCCACTATACCAGAAGGAAATGTGATCAACCATGTTCATAGCAGCTTTATTCCAAGGTCCAGAAACTGGAAACAACCTAGATGTCCCTAAACTGAAGAATTAATAAAGAAAATGTACATAATGGAGTATTACTCAGCTATTAAAATAAAATTTGAAGGGGAATGGATATAACTAGAAAAGATCACCCTAAAGTAACCCAAATCTAGAAAGACAAATGTGATATGTATTTAATCACTTATAAGTGATTAAAGTAAAGGTTATCATGATAAAATACACAGACACAAAAAAGCTAAGTAACAATGAGGACCCAAAAGGAGATGATTGAATCTCACTGAGAAAGAGACATAGAATCTTGGGTGGATGAAAGTTAGAGTGAAGAAGGCAGTGAGCATGTGAATAGGAGGGATCAGATGTGGGCAGTTCTGAAGGAGAGAGTACTTGGAGAGACAACTGGAATGGGAAGGGGGAACATTCCTGGAATGAGCTAGAAACCTAGGACAATGGAAACTCCCAGAAATCTATGAGGGTAATCCTAGCTAAAAGCCCTAGAAATGGGGGATTTGGAACCCGAAATGGCCATCTCCAGTAATTAGACAAAATTTCTAATGGACAGAATGGGGTAACAACCCAGACACAAAATCTTCAACCTATAATTTGTCTAAGAAAGATGGAGCAAAAATTGAAGGAAGGGCCAACCAATGACTTGTCCAGCTTGAGACTCATACCACGAGAGGAACCCACCCCAACACTGTTAATGATATTCTGCTACACTTGCAGACAGGAGCCTTGTGTGACTGTCAGTAGTGAAGCTTTAACACACTGACAGCAGCAGATGCAAAGACCTACAACTAAACTTTAGGCTGGGCTTGGGAAATCCTACAGAAGAGGGGGGGAATAAAGGATTAAAGGACACAGAAGGGTCAAGGGCATTACAGTAAAACCTACAGAATCAACTAACCTAGCCCCATAGGGGTTCACCAAGACTGAACATACAACCAGAGAGCATGTATGGGAGGAAACCTGGTACTCTATTCATATGTAACAGATGTGAAGCTTGTACTTAATATGAAACATCTGAAGCAGGAGCGGGGACTGTCTCTGACTCAGTTACCTGTCTTAAGATCGCTTTATGCCTAACTCCTTACAACTTGACTTGCCAAGATGGTTGACATCCATCTTTTTTTTTTTTACTGAGAAAAAAGGGAGGAGCTATGGATGCAGGGGTTGGAGAGTAAGAGAGGGGGAATGGGAGGAGAGAAGAGAGGGGGAGTTGTCACTAGGATGCAAGGCATATAAATTAAATAACAATTTTTAAAAAGAAAAAATGAAAGAAATGTTTAGGGGGACTATCCCTCACATTCTACCATTGCAATCTTTTCTTTTTCTTCCTTGCTTTTCCTTCATGAGCCTAATGCACTCTTGATAACTTTCACATCAAAATATCCTTTCTGTTTTTCTGATTGAACAGACCCCGTTGTAATATGATTGCTGACAAGTTCACTGAAATGAAACCATAAATAACACAAAACATAATAAAATAGCTAGAATTGTTAGCAATTATTTTTTATTATTTTATCATAACCTCTTTTTTTAATAGTTTGTGTTCAACTTACTTTCACTCATGCTGTTCAAGAATTATGGATTTAATATCATTACACTTCATGTCATATCCTGCAGATAAATTGGGTTTAGAAGTCAACAAATAGTGTCTAAAATACAAAATAAAGGGATTTTCTTATATATGCTGAAGAGCACTACTCTAGGCAAGTTCGCACATACAAGACAAGAAAAACAAGCCTACACAAACCAATGTGTACAAAATCAACTGCAGCACCAAGAAAATAAATTAATAAACTAAAGAATGGATAAATAAGGATTGTGTAAGATTGGAAGATAGAACAAAGAAAAAGCTGACTTGGAAAACAATAAAATTTGACTGTACATCAAGAAAAGAGGCAAGATTTAGGAATATAGTTCAAAATTTCAGCTATTATTTTTTTTTATCTTTGGGGTTTTTTTTTGTTTCTTTGGGTTTTTTATTTTGTTTTGTTTTGTTTTGTTTCAAGACAATGTTTCTCTGTGTAATCCTGGCTGTCCTAGAACTCACTCTGTAGACCAGGCTGGCCTAGAACTCAGAATTCTACCTTCCTCTGCCTCCTAAGGCATGCACCACCCCTACCCGGCTCTGTTATTATTTTTTTTTTTTAAATAGGAAAATACTTAGGCCAGAAATATCCAGTTCATGTTTGATTAGAACTTACCAATTTCCTTCATCTTTTCAATACAAGTATATCTTTTACTTTATTTTTTTTTTAAGATTTATTTTATTTATTTTATGGGTATGAGTACACTGTGGTTGTACAGGTGGCTGTGAGATGTGAGATGTGTGTGGCTGCTGGGAATTGAACTCAGAACCTCTGCCGGCCCCACTCACTCCGCTAGGGCGCCCCAGGCTCTGGCTCACTCCAGCATAATTCACTGTAGCTGTCTTCAGATGCACCAGAAGAGGGCGTCTGATCTCATTACGGGTTCTTGTGAGCCACCATGTGGTGGCTGGGATCCGAACTCAGGACCTTCGGAAGAGCAGTCAGTGCTCTTACCCACTGAGCCATCTCGCCAGCCCTATCTTTTACTTTAATCAAACATGCCACCTGAACTGTAGTATAGTTCACGTGAATATATCTCACATTCCTCCCAGTGTCCTGATCTGATAGGTCTCATCTGCTCTGGATTTTGCATTAACTAGACAGTTGTACTAGGTATAATTTACTTTTATCTACCTCCATTTTCTCAGATACAAAATATAAATAATAGTTCTTTTATTGTATAAGCACTATTTTTTAGTAATTTGTGACGATTGGATAAAATTGTATTTATGAAGTAAATATATAATAAACATTGCCTCCTTTTATTATATATTAGGCCTTATATGACTAACTCACACTGTCAAGCCTTAAACACTTCGGTTTCTGTTTCTTCAAGCATTGTATTCAAGTTTGAAGTATCCGAAGTATTCAAGCTAGTATCCAAAAACACACATAGATACTACTTACACCCACATGAGTAGAATGATTAGAATGATCACCCAAAACATAATGGAGTGTTCTGAGTGATGAATAAACGTTTTACTGGGAATTTCTTGAGTGTGTTAAATATGTAGCAAAGCTTATAAAATCCACATACTGTTAAACATTATTTGTGGATTCATTAAAAAGATTTTTGCCTCATATGTGCTTTATGGTATGTTTCAATAATATATTACTAGGTAAAGGAAAGGGTGTATGAGAGTGAGGCAACAGTAATGTAGAGAAGGAGAGAGAGGAACGGGAGGATATGTGGAGTGATCTCACTACTCTCAAGAAGCTTTCATGCAAATTACATATATATGTGTATATGTTATATATATATATATATATATATATATATATATATATATATATATAT
>JADRCD010176387.1:0-13000 GCA_019843815.1 Montemys delectorum
TGAGGCCCCAATAAGAAAAAACAGTGGAGGGAATAGCATCAGGACCTTCCTTGGTAAGCCTATCATTAAGCTCTCGGCCCACCCTTTGCCACTTTATTGGGCATATATTCGGCCCATCTATGATAAACCATGGACAAGTCTGATCCACAAATATAAAAAATTTTATAAGGTCTTTCTTTTTAACTCTGATTCCTCTCTCCCTGAGGGAGGCCTTTAAATCCTTAATGAAAGCTGCCTCCTTCGACAACTGCTGGCCCATTTCTATGAGACGGATGAATCTTTGCTTACCGTTCGCTGGTCTCCCGTGAGCGGCAGAAGGACCGTAGCGCGTGTGGTGATCTCTGTCTCCGGAGCTCCGCTTATGTGTTCCGTCTGGCAAGCGTCCTTACTTTGGGGTCCCTGTTCAGGCGCCACTGCTCCGGCCCGCGGGGCGAGTAATTAACCAGGGTCCGAAGGGGATGAAGCCTGAAAGAGATGGGCGAGAGAGAGGAACGAGGCCAAGCAAAAATTCGTTGTCAAAGCCTCGCTTTACTTCAGAAGGGCAGGACAATTATACTTGTAGAGCAAGGAAGCGTTAAGAGGAAGTGGGGCGGGGGGTGTACACCTGGCTTCACACCTGGCCGGAGCGGAAGCGTTGACAAAACATTTTATGGTTTTTCCGAGAACACTCCATGGTTCCTCGGAGAATAGACTGTTACTCAGATAAGGTCAAATTCTCAGGGACGACAGGGACACTCTGACCCTGATAAGTCACATTCCATGAATTCCAAAGCCATTTGTCTGGGTTACATTTAAATGAGTTGTTGAGAGAGCCCATAGAAACCCCCAAACACCCTGTTGTTGTGCATTGCCCTGGTGCTATTTGTATTTTGATGCCAATTCTTATTTCTCTAGAGGGGTTAACTCAGACAAGGAATGATCACTTACTCAGGTGACTTCATGTGAACCTTCTCCCCACTTTAACTGGTCAAATAAAGGCTAGAAGGTGTGATTGGACAGTGAAAGGGAAAGGTGGGGCTGAAAGTTTTGGAAAGGGAGAGAGAGGAAGGAGAAAGAGGAGGTGGAAGGAAGATGGAGCAGAAGCATGTGGCCTGGAGAAACTGCAAGTAGCAAGGGATCTCATATCTGGGGAATAGAGTAATGTAGTGGTATAGCTTCACAATCTAGGTGTGTGGTTTATAAGTATTATAACTGAGTTGTGTTTTCTTTGCACGGGCCTATTGGGGTTGGAGAATTACCGCAACCTCCTGTGATAGTTAGTATATTGTTCAGCCCAGAGAGTGGTACTATTAGAAGGTATGGCCCAGTTGGAGTAAGTGTGTCACTATGGGTTTGGGCTATAAGCCTGTCATCCTAGCTGTCTAAAAGCCAATCTTCTACTAGCAGGCTTCAGATGAAGATGTAGAACTCTCAGATCTGCGTACACCATGCCTGACTAGATGCTCCCACCTTGATGATACTGGAATGAATCTCTGAGCCTGTAAGTCAGCCTCAATTAAATGTTGTCCTTATAACACTATAATATGAATGAAAAATCAGAGGTAGATAGGGAAGAGAGGATTCTCTTTAACATTACTATACGATATGTGTTTTGATAATATAACTTGTCAGAAAATTAAATACAGTGAGTAAAACAAAGGCATTTTCTATGTACAGCTTAGTATCAATTGTCTTTCAGACAGAAAGAGAAGACAAAAATAAATAGAAAAGCTTTTCTTCATAAACCAAAACCAAAAGTCAAGGCTGTTAAAACAAACATTGATATTTACATTTGAGACTTTGGTATTGAATGTGTAATATAATAATTGCCCACTGCTGGTATCTCTGGGCATATTCCACTCTTTGATATACTTCCCTGAGAGATTGTATGAGTCGTGGGATTGAAACAGAATCTGATCATGAGGCCTAAGCTGGTCTGCAACTGGAAATTATCCTTCCTCAGCCTGATGAGTACTCCCAGGGAGCTACTGAAGACAACCACAAGCATTGCAAACCTGATGGCTTCTCAGACCAAACAAGGCTACATTAACACTAATGGATTAGGCACTTTGCAGGTGCCTCAATTATACAAGAAAACTAATTCACTCACTGAATTAAGTATGAAATATCAAGATTCAGTCATTTATGTGGAACTGAATTCTTGTGCTCTTCAATAGGTATTCACTGCCAAATCTGGTTCCTAAGAGAGGTTTCAATACAGCAACACAAAGAATATATGCATGTGAAAGAAGATAGGTCCTAATCCCGATTTCATAATTTTAACACCAATGGTCAAACAAACTGTTCTTCAAATGTCTTCATTTGCTTACATCTCCCCTTAATCTCATTTCTTTCTGTAAAACCAGGATATTAAGCCCAGCATTTTCTCAGCATTACTTCAATAATGAAGAGTTAAGGTTGATATAATTTTTCAATTCAAGTAAGTTTACACAGAGAATTCAAACTTAAGATTCCTTGCTTCTGCAGCCTATAAATTGAGAAAAGATTTTCACTAACTCTACATAGAGGGCTAATATCTAAAATATAGAAAGAACTTAAGAAGTTAGACTCCAACAAACCAAAATAACCCAATTTTAAAAATGGGGTACAGAACTAAACAGAATTCTCAACAGAGGAATCTTGGATGGCCAAGAAGCACTTAAAGAAATGTTCAAAGTCCTTACTCATCAAGGAAATACAAGTCAAAACAACTCTGGGTTTCCATTTTATACCCATCAGAATGGCCAAGATCAAACACTCAAGAGTATTTGGCAAGGATATGGAACAAGGGGAATACTTCTTCATTGCTGGTGGGAATGCAAACTCGAATAACCACTTTGGGAGTTAATTTGACAGTTTCTCAGAAAACTGGGAGTAGTTCTATATCAAGACCCGGCTATACCACTCCTAGGTATATACCCAAAGAGTGCTCAACCATTCCAGGAAGACACTTGCTCAACAACTGTGTTCATAGCAGCTTTATTCATAATAGCCAGAAACTAGAAACAACCTAGATGTCCCTCAACTAAAGAAAGATAAAGAAAATGTGGTATATCTACACAGTAGAATATTATTCAGCTACTAAAAGCAAACATATTATGAAATTTGCCATCAAATGAATAGGACTTGAGAACACCATCCTGAGTGAGGTATCCCAGTCATAAAAGGACATGCGTGGTATGTCCTCATAAGTGAATATCAGCCTTAAATATAGGTACCATGCTATGCTTCACAGACTCAAAGAAGCTAAACAAGAAGGAAGGTACATTCCAGGATGCTTGAATCTCACTTAGAAGGGGGAATAAAATAGTCATAAGAGGCAGATGGAGGGAGGGTGAGAGGTTAAGGAGAGGCATGAAGGCATTCAGGATCAGGTGTGGGGAAGGACAGCAGAGATGGCTACATAGCCATGAAATTAATTGGAAGTCTGCAACTGCAGGAGTGAGGAAGTGGGGGTCATTAACCAGGCAAGACAGAGGCCTGGGATAAGAAAGGTACCCAAGAATCGATGGGGGTAACTTTAGCTGTGACTTACAACATTGGGGATATAAAATCTGAAGAGGCCACCTCCTGTAGCCAGATAAGACCCCCCAGTTGAGTGATAGAGACACCAACCTAATACACAAAACTTTCAAACCATAATTTATCCTGACTACAGGAAATGTAGGCAAGGGAGATGGACCAGTGACTGAGGGGATTGGCCAAGTAATAATAACCAGCCCAGTTTGAGACCTATCCCATAGGCAAGCACCAATCCCTGACACTCTTAATGATACTCTGTTATGCTTGCAGACCGGAGCATATTGTCCTCTGAGAGACTCCACTCAACCGCTGACTCAGACAGACACAGACACACACAGCCAAAGAGTGGATGGAGCCTGGGGACTCTTTTGGAAGAACTGGAGGAAGGATTGTGTGCCTTGCCCAACCCTGAAGAAACTTGACGTATCAGTGTGAGAGGACACCCGGGTGGTCCCTACCCTCTTAGAGGAGTTAGGATGGAGAACAGGGCTTCATGAAGGGAGGATGGAGCAGGCAGTGACTGTGATGTAAATAAATAAATAAATACATAAATACATAAATAATCCAGCTTCTGCATCTAAGCATAAGCAATGTTTATGTAATGCTTGGTAAGATAGTTTACACATTCTTCCCCTAAGTCTCATGTTAGAATTCTGTCTCTCACAAGTTGCAAGTGCACTGAGATGTATGAAGGGACTGCGTATGAAGAAGGGAGTAAAACAACAGATAAAAGTCCCAAAACTACTTTAAAATATTTTGGTAAGATATATTTAAAGCAATCTGATTTGAATCTTATAGATTCTTAATATAGTGTGCAGAGGCTTTGGAAATCATTAATTTTGGGCTTCAAGTTTTTATTCTTTGCAAAAGAATATTAATGATATCATGACACCTGCCATGCACACTCGTCTACGCCAGTCTCGTCTGCAGTATCGGGCTTAAAAACCTGATCAAGGGCAAGAGGCAATAAGGACCCAAAGGGGTACCCATGCCTCCTGGCTATTCAAGGTAGCTGCTGGCATCTCCTAACTCAGACATGTTCCAGATCAGTCTTTCCAATCGTCAACACACCCTCATATTTAGGCATAAATGTACCCCAAGAAATGATTCATTTATGGATAAGATTGGGCATTGTTTCCTGGCCAGCACGATGTTTCCAATATATCCTAATTTAATTCCAAGTTATCCTTAGCTTGGAATTTCTCTCAAGGAATGTGCCTGTCAGACAGGTTCTGCCCTTAGAGTTAGCAACCAAGGTCAAGCTCATTCCTCATACCTTAGGGCAGCCCTATAATAGTCAGAACTGTTTTACATACTAGAAACTCAAGGGCATTACCTAGAACTGTTAGGTCAGAACTTCCAGGTGCTCCCCTCCAGCAAGACCCAGAGAATTAACAGGAAATGCCAGATCGGACCATCCTAGTCTTACCTCCAGCAGAATCAGGGAATTAGCATAGGAATACCAAAATAGCCCCAATAGGAAGGGCTCAACTGCTGTTCACACCTGGCTACCGACCTACTGACCTTGTGTAGCGGTCACTTCCCTACGTGACTTCAGTCCTGCACTCTGATCATTTTGACCCCCGCCCATCTACGTGACTCTTGTCGTTCACCCTGTTTCCTGTATACCATATAAGCCTGGTTTTCACTTTGTGCTCTCTCTTGGACTCTCTTGGATTCTCTCTTGGACTTGTGCACTCTCTTGGATTTGGACTCTTTCTTGGACGGGGACTCACACTGGAACTTAGATGAACTAGGACTTAGATTTCTGCCGCCCGCAGTCCTCCAGGCCCAAGCACTTTGGGCCTGGGGGATGCAGTGCCTATCCAGAGAAGATGGCTGCTGCTTTAGACCAAGTGTATTTCAGGTAGCCTCAAATGTACCTTAGTTACTAGGCTGCCAGATTTATCATTTCTCTTTTGCAATGACTGTAAAAGTCTGATGCCATTTCTAAGAAATACATTCAGATTCACACACCCTTGTGTTGGCTCTGTTTGTCACTCTTCGCCTACGCCTCGTTGACCTGACCAGGACCCCGTTTCTCCCGTGGGTTGAGGGAGGCCCAGATCGGCCGGCCTGCGGCAGACACCATTTTTATAGAAAAATATTCATCTAAAAAGTAAAGTTCTTGGTACACATTAAATGCATAATGATGATAGATAGTTTTATTGTTCTACCAACTAATGATCATTTATATTTCCTTCAATTTCAACAAATTTTGAAGTGGCTTTCAAAATAAACACAAGAAGTGGGCCCTAACTTGCTTCAGTTGTCAACTTGACACACCTTAGAAATAATCTCAATTGACGAAGTGTCTATATTGGCCTGTGAGTACCTTTGAGGGATTGCTCTGACTGCACATTGCTGTACGAGAACTTCACCCTCTGTGGCTGTCACCACTCCTGATAGGTAGTCTTGCACTGAATGAGAAAGCTAAATAACTAACTATGAATCTGAAAAAGTGACCTACCATGCAGCATTCCTCCATGGTCTTGCTTTAAATTCCTGCTTGAGTCCTTTCCCTACTTCACAGAGACTATAAAATAAACCAACCAATCACATCACCCTTTCAAGTTTTTCTTTACTAAACATATATTTTGACAGTTTTGTTGATTAGAAATATCACTCAGCATTGCAGTGAACTCTGGGAGAGCTATGCTATTTCACATGCTTTGAATATATTCTGACATCTTCTGGTAATGTGTGGTATTGCAATTCAATGTCAAAATGGTATCTTTCAGCAAGCTTATATAATTAGACTGAAAAAGAATTCCCAGATTACTTCCTAATAAACATATTAAGACCCAGTGTATTTTTGCTCCTTAATGTTACAAATGATGCTTATATTTTCAAATGGGAAAAAAGCAAGTTTCTTCTGAATCCTAATATCATTTGTCACCAGTCTCCTATGAATTTGAATTTTGTCTCGATACATTATGTGCCCTGAGAACTCTTATCTTCCTATTTACTCTTTCTCTCTTTTCCAAGTTTCCACACTTCTGTGATGTATCTTATTATGACTTTCGTCATTCTCTTAAAAGTCTTTCTGCAATTCCTCCTTCCCATGGTATGTACAGGTTGCAGATAACTTTTATTATTTGAAGACTTCTATGTGTATGTGACATGATACCAAGAGAAGAGATCATGCTCAGGCAAAATATTTTCTCATCCTAATACATATGATAATGCTGTTTATTGTCCACAGTGGAAGGCATTGTGGAGCTACTCAGCCATAGTGGTTAGCTGTTGGTGAGGGACTCCAGATTATAGCAGAAGAGAAAACAGAGCCGTACTTAGAGAGCCCACCCCAAGTTATCTATAGACCATACCTTCTAAAGGTTCCAAAGTTTCCAAAATTAACATTTAGAGCTGAAGATCAGACATTCACCACAAGAACCTGTAGGGAAGATTTTAGGTTCAAATCTTTTTTTGTTTGTTTGTTTTTGTTTTTGTTTTTTTTGAGACAGGGTTTCTCTGTGTAGCCCTGGCTGTCCTGGAACTCACTCTGTAGACCAGGCTGACCTCGAACTCAGAAATCTGCCTGCCTCTGCCTCCTAAGTGCTGGGATTAAAGGCGTGCGCCACCACTGCCCGGCTAGATTCAAATCTTAACAGAAATTATTTCACATCCAAATTATTGTGTATTAATTAAATAAAACATTTAATCTTACTTCAGAACTGTCTTCCTAAATTATTGTCCTCCTGGCTCTGCTTTCCATGGTCTTGTTTTTTGATTTTGCTTTCAATGCTTTATGAAATGGTGGTTTCAATATTAACTACTGGATTTGTTTAAAGAAATACTATACACAATATTTCCAATGATATAGAGTCATCATATTTCTCATATTAATTAATAAATGTAATTTTATTTCTATTTCAGAAATAACTACTTAAATGATTGGATATAGCAGCCCTTATTTAACTGCTTATTCGTTTGTTTTCCATTGTAAATGTTTTTGAAGTATTTTATATATTTCTCTTGAGTCAAATAAGAATGCAGAAAATATAAGGGAGAGAGAGCAGCTAGAAGGTAAAATTATCACACACAAAAAAAAATCTTTTAAAATTAAAAATCAAATTATAAATATCAATGTGTTGAAGCTGAATTCCCTGTTTGAATTACAGTTTTCTAATAATATATCTAAGGAAGTAAGCATGTGTATGCCTCAAAGTCCACATGGAATTAAAACAAGTGCATTCTAATTAGTTATTCTTATGTTTGGTCTTTTCATTTTATCCTGGATTTCCTGAATGTTTTGAGTTAGGAGCGTTTTTGTACTTTGTATTTTCTTTGACTGTTGTGTGCAGTGGGAGTTTTTTTAGTTACTCTGCTTTATGTTCCCAGCAGGCCTCACACTTCCAGCCAAGTGCTCAGCAGCTCTTTGGATCAGCAAATGAAAAATGCACACACACACACACACACACACACACACACACACACAAGCTTATTTTTGAAATGCCTTGGGTAACTCAATGTTTGGGCACTACTAATCCCCAGCCTGCTACCCTAGACCCAATCAGGGAAGTGACCAATGGCCACTTAACTGAAATCTCACATAGCTGGTTGGCCTTATCTCCTGCAGCTTCTACATTCATTCATGTCTTTCCCCTAAATCATGGTAATTCTCTGTCTTTCTCATCTGACTCCTAACCTGCACAATGCTAAGGGTCCCACTCTTTCTTTCTTTGCCCAACCATTAGTTGCTAGCATCTTTATTGATTTATCAAAAACCAATTAGACACAGGACTTTTAACATTTGAACATGCAGAATCCTGATTGAATCAAAGCATTAGAACCAATATCCAATACTTTACATTTTTGTCCAGATTTAAAAAAACAAAAATAAAACAAACAACAAAAAATTTTCTCAGAAATAAATTGAGCACAACCACAATTATGTAAATCACAGAGTATGATATCTAATTAATATCCAGCCTATCATATTTGTCAACTAGGTAAAGTTTTCTATGATCATATCCTAACTAAAGAGCTTAAAATTCTATACCTGAGTTATGTTTTTATTTTAAGCTATATCCCCATCTGAAAACCATGTCTCTAACACTACATCATATCTCTCAATACTAAACAACTTTTGCTATGAGACTAGAACTAGTCTTTAACCACATTAGAAATCTAAGAATGAATTAAATATTACCTGAATATATAGGCTGCATAAAAACATAGCTTCTAAAACTTAAATAAATTGTAGAAACAGCTAACTATCTGGACAGTGCCCTAATTTCTTATAATGTTAGCGCATCTGTCTTCAGCCTTTTGGCTCAAACCCATCTGGCAGATGCTGAAATGAAGTAGGAATATGAAGAACTAGCTTACCCTGTCTTGGCAGATATTAGTATTTGACTATCTCACATCTGTTTATCATTTTTGGACAGTATTTTCTCTGCAGATGAAGCAGGCAATTTCTGCCCAGTGGCTACCTTGCCATAATAAGCAACCTCACCTGGAGGTCAAGATGCTCGGTATCTTCTTTGAACTGTGAATGGGGTACTGTCAGGAGCAGACACATCTCTAGTCAAAATTTCTAATAATCATGAGACTATTAAACATCAGATTCTGCATATATATATATATATATATATATATATATATATATACACGATCTAATATAACCATTAGTTTACTATCTGGCCCTTAGCTTGCATTACTTAGTCATCCTAAACAGTTTGTAATAGCAGCTATAAAAGGATTGGGTCAAAACCTTGTGTTCTTAATTGAGTTGCATAGGCACAATGCCTAAGAGTAGCAACATTAATTTCAAATTTTGTATCAATATACAAATTTATACCAATGGAAACCTTAATTCTTTATCAATATATAAATTCTGTACCAAGGTAAGAAATTATAACTTCAATTTTACATCAATTACAAGGATTTTAATCAACTGTAGCTACACAATGCTTTCTTCAAGAATAAAATTAGTAATCCATCCTATCTATATCCTCCCTGTTCAAAATTATGACCATTTGCAACTTATTCCTTAAAATGACAACCTACCTACTATTTGTAAAATAACCACAACTTGACATCCAAATCCGATGAATTGGCTTGACAACTCTTTACGGCTCCCTCCTGCTGAGAAATACTTTAAAGGCGTGGTAAGGGGTAGGAAAGTTAGAAAAAGTAGTTAGACTTAAGAAAGCTAATTTAGCATCTGTTATCCAATCTTGTAGCTGTCCTGCAGCCATGGAAAACCAGGTATACCTGGAAGAAGAGCTGGGGATAGAATAGAATAGGCAGGAGAGAAATAATGAGCCAAGACAAAGTTCTCTGATCAAGACTCAATGTTTAATCTTTTAACTCTGAATTTATAGGGGGAAACCCCAAAAACCCATCCTTTGTTCTGGCTGGAGTTTGTTGCTTTGTCTTAGCTGGATTCTGTTGCAAAACAAGTTCTTCAAGCAGCTCAGCAGGTGGGTGGACAGTACCTCAGGTCTCAGGCAGGAAGACATCAATGTAGGGAGGCTAGCTACAGACTTGGAGACTTGTTTAGCCAACTCAAGGCTGGAGGAAGGGCGCACAATCTCTGTATGTTTAAGAGTCTCAGGGCTTGGCTGAAGTTCTGACTGGATCTGTCTGAAAGGTTGGATGAGGCAAGATCATCTGATATCTGTAGCCATTTCTGAAGCTCTTCTGGAAACAAGTCTCTGGACAACAACAGGAAGCAGGAGGTTGGAACAGCAAGTCAGTTCAGCACCTCTGTGGGTAAATCTTCTCAAAGCTGTACATTCTGTAATATATGAATCTCACTGATGTGCTCGAACGGTGGCTCGAGTCAGAACATACCACACTGTAGGCCCAAACAGTTTCACGAGTAAGAAGCTTAACTGGGAGGGAGAGAGGGGGGCGGTAGGGCGGAAAGAGAGGGAGAGAGAGAGAGATGGAGGAATGTTCCCCCTGTATATATATATGGGTTATGACTTAAGGGCCACAGGTAAAGGGGGAGGTGAGTCCAATGGATTCTGGAAATATGGTGGCTGTTGCCCTGGCAACAGGTCTGTGGACCCGCCCATGCATCATCACAGGCTTCGGATGTCTTGATGCTAACACTCACAACCAAAATTTTAGTACCATTAAGATATTCATATGGATTGTGCAGGGTGCACCGATCAGTTAGGGATGAAATTTTGCTCCTTGTTTGAGTCAGTGAAAGACAACTTTTTATAAGTTAACTTTATCAATAACCAATTGTAATAATTCTTAGTTTATGCCATATAAAGGAGGGCATGAAGAATAATAGACAACAAGATTTATTGTCTAATATTAGCTGAAGTTTTCGCTAGAGATATTTTTATGTCTAAGCCAGTTACTGGGCTGTTCTCATATCAAGGAATCAGCAGATCAAGTTACCTGTCTTGTTTGATTTTTCTCAGTATTTTCAAGATCTTCAAGAGGTCTTCCCCTGTCATATCTGATCCATATGGCTCTAGAAGGGGTCCAAAAGCATTTCTATTTTCCTGACAACACAAATATATAACCTCTCTCTCAAAATAGCATGTCCTTGATCTGGTAACCAGAAATCATAAAAGATATAGCTTAACCTCTCCCAGAATTTTAACTCATAACCACACTCATTTCGATAATTAAAACAATTCAAAACAATTAGAGCAATCTAAACAAATAGTCTGTTGAGACAATGCTTCTTTGCTGACCCCTGCCCTGACCTACATGAGATCAAGGCCTAAATTATTTATACATCTATGTAAACTTAAATTCTCTCTTTTATGGAGATTAATATCTCTGTGGTATATATAGTAGTATGCCCCTTCCTCTATATATAATTCTCAAAGCCTAAGTTTCTGTAGCTGTAAGATCCGAGTAAACAGGGACATCTCAGAAAAACACCAGGAGGCCAGGAATTTCCTTAATAAGATAAGCTCAGGAACTTTAGAAGGTAGCAGAACTCTATGGAAGGGAAAGGCTAATTAACATTCCTCAGATCACAGGGTGAGAAACTACCTATGGGTGGGGCACATTCCACAGGGTAGACCTTTGCCCACCTTCAGACAAGGGAAGTCCTTGCCACCTCATTCCCTGAAGACCAAACAGTTTAAAAAGCCACACTGTTCTTCCAATCACAATGTGTCTAATGGCTGCTGCCCTGAAAATTGTATAAAAGCTCACTGAACAAGCTGTGTGGGGTTGCCTCCTTTCCTGAGGGTCAGAGACAGCCTCAGTGCACTGAAATAAAAATTATGTTCTTTGTATCGATCAGGCTCCATGTGATTCACTCAGGAGGTCTCCAGTAAGCTAAGGCTCACCAGGGTAACCCAGCAGCCATGGGTTACTTGGGTTCCCAAAAGGAAAGATGGGGCTAAATGGGTAAGACGGTGAGAGAAGAATGGGACCAAGACAAAATTTCTGATCGAGGCCCAATATTTACCTAGGAGTCTGTGTATATAAAGGGAGGGGATCCTTCCCTCTTTATGCTAGGATCTTGTTGCCTCATCAGCATCATGTTACTTACCAGGAACTCTTCAGGCAAATAGGCTCAGCAGCGCAGTGGGTGGCGGCTCCTTGTGGGAAGCTGCAGATGTGGCAGGACAATAGACCTCACCTAGGTCAGAAGGCTCCACCCTAGGTGTGCTAGCCGGCTGTGACAAAGCAAGGTCTGAATCAGCAAGTGTCTACTGTCTGATATAGGTCAGGCTCCCTATCCCCTGCTTTTTCAATCTGATTTTTAAGGATTGAAATCCTCAATACTTATTATCTATGTATTTAACTTTAATTAAATCCCTTTCTACTTGCTGTATAAGCCTATTTCCAGGCTCTATGTTTGTCATTCCAGGCTAGGCAATCCCAGAAATTCTGTGTGGACCTATTTGAGAATTTACCTTGGCAAGACTTAAATTTCTTTAAACCATTTTTTTCACCCAATCTCCCTACCTGCATCCTTCTGTGGAGCTTGATATTCCTGTATATATAAAAACATTTAAACAATAGCCATTATACACCCTTTATCCTTAAAAATAATTAATCAAATTTATAAATCTCCATCCTTAATTTATCTCCCGGCTGAAGGCTTCTCACTGCCTTCCTCCTCCTATCCAGGCAGGGAATCAATCAGCGTAGCAGGAGCTCACAGCTTCTCAGCTTAAGCTCTTTGTATCAGCTTCAAACCTCAAGAAGAAATCTGGGCAGAGTCTGTACACTCTCTTCCATCCTTAAAATCCACTATATCAAACTTATACATCGCTACCTTTTATTGGTCTGGTGGCTAGAGGCACGCAGCTTTTCTTGTCTATCCTCCTAGTAAATGGCTGGGGGTAAGTCTCTGTCGGTGGCTGTGTTCCTTCGTTCTAGTTTTGGGGCTTGCACGGGAAGCACACGACTAGGCTAGCCTAGTTGAGAAAGCCGTTCTTCCCGCTACTTGCATGTGTGTATTCAATCCCAGAATCCCTAAATTACTTCTAGTAGTAGATTTTTGCCTGCCACTTTGGTCGTCATAAGTAATGGCAGGTTTTTTTTTTTTTTTTTTTTT
>JADRCD010176390.1:15276-26923 GCA_019843815.1 Montemys delectorum
TTGTTGTTGTGATTTTCTATAGGTGGTCTCCTCTGTTGTAAAGAGAAGTTTCCTTTATCTGTGGATCATCTTAATAACATAAAATTCATTTGTCTGTGTCTCTTTGGGCTAGAGCCTTATACAGAGTAAGTGCATGTTTTACCACTGAGCTGCGCCCTAGAGAGAAGATGGCTGTTGTTTCTGTTGAGACAAGGCCTCACGTCTCCAAGGCTAGCCTTGAACTTAGTACATACCTCTGCTGGTCTTGTTTATCAACTCTACTACACCTGGAATGAACTAAAACCCAAAAGATGGAGGTGCATACCTGTGAGGGATTTTTGCTTAATTTGAAATGGGAAGATCCACTTCTAATCCTAATATTTAAGGTGGGAAAACCAACCTTTAATCTGACCCCACCTTCTGCTGGCAGCCTATATGAAGGACACAGAAGAAGGAGGCAGCTTGCTCTCTGCCTGCTTCCTCTCACACTTACTGGCAAGTCCATTCCTTCCCTGGCATTAGAGCCTACTTCTTTGGAATTAAATGACATACACTGAAGACCAGCTGACACATCCACCCTCGTGAGCTGAACAGCTATAAACTAATATAATAAATACCTAAGGATAACCCTGAACTCTTAATCCTCCTGCCTCAACCCCCTGAGTGTTAGGTTTACAGGACTGTTCCACACAAGTTATAGGCACCTGGGAAGAGAGAACCTCATTTGAGGAGTTGCCTCTATCAGACTGGCCAGTGGGCCTGTATGGAGCATTTTCTTGATTGCTAACTGGTGGAGGAGTCTAGTGATGGGTAAAAGTGGGGGGATAAAGGGTGGGAAAAAGAAAAATCCTCAAAGTAGCAAAGACCAGCTACAAAATGGTGCCACCACTGGGCAGATGGTCCTGGGTGGTATGAAAAAAAAAAAGGCAGCTGAATGTGACCTGGAAGCAGGCCAGTAAGCATCACTCCTCTATGCTCTCTGATTTAGCTCCTACTCTGTCTTCCTTTCATGATGAACTTTACTGTGTAAAATGAAATGGACCTTTTCCTTCCCAAGTTGCTTTCGGTCGTGGTGTTTCTCACAGCAACAGAAAGCAAACTAGGACAAAAATTGGTACCAGAGAGTTGCATGTTTCAGTGATGGGCCTCACCGTGTAGCTTTTAAGCCTTAAACTCTTTTGTGAGAGAAAGGTTTTGGAGCTTTGGGCTAGAAAATCCATTGAATGCTTCACTGCTTAATGAGCTCTTGTGGGAACTTGAAAGAATGCTAAGATAAATGTAGAAGATGGGGGGCTGGAGAGATGACTCAGCAGTTAAGAACACTGGCTGCTCTTCCAGAGGTCCTGACTTCAATTCCCAGCATCTACAAAGTGGCTCACAACCATCTGTAATGGGACACTCTTCTGGTGTTTGTCTGAAGACAGCTGCAGTGTACTCATATAAATAAAAATAAGTACATCTTTAAAAAATGTAGACGATAGAAGTCTGGTTTATGAAATTTCAGAGAGAAGACTGTCAGTGCTGTTTGTGGGATGTTTTTGATTAAGAATCTGGGAGAGAGAGTGCATACATGTGTGTTCTTTTGTGATTGGGTTACCTCACTCAGGATGATATTCTCCAGATCCATCCATTTCCCTAAGAATTTCATAAGTTCATTGTTTTTAATAGCTGAGTAGTACTCCATTGTGTAGATGTACCACACTTTCTGTATCCATTCCTCTGTTGAGGGACATCTGGGTTGTTTCCAGTCTCTGGCTATTATAAATAAGGCTGCTATGAACATGGTGGAGCATGTGTCCTTATTACATGTTGGAGCATCTTCTGGGTATATGCCCAGGAGTGGTATGGCTGGGTCCTCTGGTAGAACTATGTCCAATTTCTGGAGGAACTGTCAAACTGATTTCCAGAGTGGTTGTACCAGTTTGCAATCCCACCAGCAATGAAGGAATGTTCCTCTTTCTCCACAACACACATGATATGCACTCTCTGATAAATGGATATTAGTTCAGAAGATTGGAATACACAAAGTACAATCCACAACCCACAAGAAACTCAAGAAGAAGGAAGACCAAAATGTGGATACTTCATTTCTTCTTAAAAGGGGGAACAAAATACCCATGGAAGGAGTTGCAGAGACAAACTATGGAGCAGAGACTGAAGGAAGGACAATCCAGAGACTGCCCCACCTGGGAATCCTTCCCATATTCAATCATCAAATCCAGACACTATTGTGGATGCCAGCAAGTGCTGGATGACAGGAGCCTGATATAACTGTCTCCTGAGAGGCTCTGACAGTACCCAACTAATACAGAAGTAGAGGCTCACAGCCATCCATTGGACTGAGTACAGGGTCCCCAATGAAGGAGCTAGAGAAAGGACCCAAGGAGATGAAAGGGTTTGTAGTCCCTTAGGATGAACAACAATATAATCTAACTAGTACCCTCAGAGCTCCCAGGGACTAAACCACCAACCAAAGAGTACATATGGCGGGACTAATGGCTCCAGCAGCATATGTATAGTAGAGGATGGACAAATTGGTCATCAATGGGAGAAGAGGCCCTTGGCCCTGTGAAGGTTCTGTGACCCAGTGTAGGGGAATGCCAGGGCCAATAAGCAGGAGAGGGGAAGGTGGCAAGCAGAGGGAGGGGGAAGGGAACAGGGTTTTGTTTTTGTTTTTTGTTTAATTTTTTTTTAAGACAAAAAGGTTTTTATTCAAAAAATGCTGTGTATAAAAAAAAAAAAATAAGATCTCTTTTATTCCCCTGTACAGTATACTTCACTCAGATAAAACCGGCAGGCTGCATGCTGCTCAAAGCACAGCCCCAGAGAGGATCCGGAAGGCACACCACACCGGAACTGTCTTATGTACAGTCAGCAGACCCTAGACCCACTCAAGCAAGCAGGCAAGGGGGCCCCCACAGAAGGGGGCTACAGCAGCTGTCCCACCGGAGCCCCAACACCCCAGCAAGCGTCGCAGCCCTCCCCCAAAAGGTCCCCAAGTTCGGAGGAGAGAGAAAAAAAAAAAAAAAGACAGAACATGACAATAGAACCCTCGGGGCAACAGTCAGTGGAAGCTTGGAACAGGAAGATAACCAAATAAATAAATAAATAAATAAATACATTAAAACATTGACTTCCGGGCTAGAATGTGCCATCTTTCAGAAACAAGCAAAAAACAAAAAAACCCCAAAACAAAGCAAAAACAAACCCCCAACACATAAAATAACTTAAAGGCATTTTTTTCTTTAAAATTGTTAACATCTACAATCCTTTTGCAGGCTACCATGCCGGAACTATACACACATTTACATCTTGTCTGTTTTTTTTTTTTTTTTTTTGCATTGGTTGTGCGTTCTGTGTGAGGTCTTGGCTTTGAAACGGTTAAGTCGAAACCAAAAAGGAAGACCAGTTTCACTTGGGAATTTTACTAAAGGAGGCAGAAAAAGGGGCAGGTGGCTCAGCAATTGGCCCTGTAGCCTTTCCCATGGCACCTTTCATAGGAAGTGGGGGGATGGGAAAGGAGAGGAGAGTAGGGAAGCGAACCCAAGCAGAATTTGAGAAGCAGCAGGTAAGAGGTTAAAAGTTCAAGTATTTCTCCCAGCACAGGCGGAGTCCCCACAGAAGGCACTCAGGAGTTGGAAGAGGTGACAGGGACTTAAATATGGTGCTAGTTTTTATCCCACCCCCCCCAGAATATTCCCCCCTACCCTGGCCCATCTTGGTGACCCACAGTCTCCATGGTGATCGAAAAGTTCCACGACAGGGCTGACCCACTCCCACCCCCCCACCCGGGATGGATTCTGCGGGGGCCCAGCAACACTAGTCTATGAGTGGGGAGGCAAAGAGGGGCGGGTCCAGGAGCAGTTAAGTAGTCTCTGTTCCTTGTGGGAGGTGGCTCCAAGGATCTGGAATCTGGAATGAGTTGTCATTACTGTTCCTGCATCGTCAAGCAGGGTCCTGTTGGAGACTAGAAGACAAGCTCTCCCTCCCTGGAGGGTCTGACAGCAGGAAAGGCCGCTATTTGCTGGGCGCCGGAGACAGGCTGTGCAGATGGATCTCGGCGGTTGCCTGGGGTAGGAGAACATCCTGCATCCACGGATGGTTCTGGATCTCTTCAAAGGAGGGCCGATCCGATGGTCTCAGGGCCAGGCACCATCTAATAAGATGCTGACATTCTGAAGAGACCCTTCGCCTGAAGAACACTTGGCCCTTGATGATCTCTTCGTCGTGCTCAAATGGAATATCTCCGCAGACCATGTCATAGAGCAGGATCCCCAGGGACCAGACAGCTGCCGACCTGCCGTGGTAGCGATGGTAGCGAATCCACTCTGGAGGACTGTACACTCGGGTCCCATCAAAGTCGGTGTAGACCGTGTCCTTGAGCAGCGCCCCCGACCCGAAGTCGATGAGTTTGAGTTCTCCGCGGTTGAGGTCGATCAAGATGTTCTCGTCCTTGATGTCGCGGTGGAGAACCCCGCAGTTGTGGCAATGCCGCACGGCCTCCAGCACCTGCCAGAAGAAGCTTCGAGCCAGCTCCTCCTGGAGGGCTCCCCGCTCCGTGATGAAGTCGAAGAGGTCTTGCACCGGTTTGGGTCTCTCCAGGATCAGCACGAAACTATCGGGCCTCTCGAACCAGTCCAGAAGTCGAATGACGCCCGAGAAGCCCGAGCTCACCTTCTTCAGCAGGACCACCTCCATGGGCACCCGGGTGCCATTGGGCAGCTCTCCCCAATCAGAAATCCGATCCTTCTCCACGTGCTTGATGGCCACCGGCAAGTTGTCGGCAACACGGATGCCCGAGTAGACCGAGCCGAAGCCACCGCTGCCCAACATCGGGCCCACCTGGTACCGCGACTCCAGGGTTTTGTTTTTGTTTTTTGTTTAATTTTTATTTTATTTTATTTTATTTTTTTGGAGGGGAACCTGGGAAAGGAGATATCATATGACATGTAAATACAGAAAATATCTAATAAAAAAAAAAAAGAATCTGGGAGAGAAATCCTTGTTTTACTGGGACAGGAGATGCTAGTTAATTGGAGTTGAAAAATTAGCTGTGATTAATAAGAGACCAGCATTATTGATTTGAAATCTTCCTCCTCTTCCTTTAATGTAATTTGGCATGATGGTGCTAATTTAAGGATTGTTGTGTTTAGTTAAGTAATTGAGTGTTAAACAAATAGTAGAGATAAATACTACAGGCACCTTTGGAGAAGGTGGTCACTTAAGACAGTACCTTGGAAACCTGTAAGGGTTTGAACAAACTAGTGTCAAGAAGGAAAAAGAAAGCCAACAAGGTGTGCTCTGTGAGTTCAAGGCCAGCCTGGCCTACAGATCCAGTTCCAGGACAGCCAGGGCTACACAGAGAAACCCTGTCTTGAAAAAACAGAACAAAACAAAAACAAACAAAGCAAGGAAAAAATCATGGTAGGGCTGGGGCAATGGTTCATTTGGTAAAGTGCCTGTCATACAAGCATGAAAACATGAGTTCCCTCCCTAGAACCCATGTCAAATTGCCAGGCGTGGTGGCACTGAGTTTACAATCCCAGACTGGAGGAGGCAGAGGCTGTGTCTGTGAAACAAGGTTGGGGTCTGCAAGGTGACTTGGTAGATACTTGCCCACAAGCCTGGTGACCTGAGCTCAAGCTCTAAAGCCTACATGTTAGAAGGAGAGAATGGACTCCTCAAGTTGTCCTTTGTCCTCCATACTTGCACTGTGGCATGCAAGCACCACCCCCAAATAGTTAAATCAGTATAGAAGTGGGGGGGGGGAGGTAGATGGCTCTTGAAGAAAGGCCCAAGGCTTTCCTCTGGTCTCCACTTGTACACGTGTACATGCACTCGTACACACCTGCACTCACACAACACTCATCCAGCCCCAAACAAAAGGTCATGCCAAAACAGTAGTTCATTTTAATTTCTTTTTTGTGAAGCTCCAGACACCTTTTAAAAGCACCGTGATATAAAGAGTAATTTGCTCTCTTCATTTCAGTTTGCATGAACCTTGAACATGAATAGCACGCTTTATTATGCATATGAGAGGGAAATATTTTGAGTCAGATTCCATGCTATTTGTCTTCAATGCTCCTTACTGGCTTCTCCAGCCCTCATAGATTTCTTTGTGTATAGCTGCTATTTTGCATCTTAATTTGACCCTGACTCTTAGTTATTTGTATGCATTATCAGAATACTTTTTAAAATTAAATATTTTTCATGTTTCCTATTCAGTGTACAAGGGCTGTTTATTACTGCAATTCATAGTTCAGAAAAATGTACCACATGCTGTATTCATCATCTTTCACTCCATTCTCCAGGGCCTCTAAAGCATTTCATGGTCATTAAGTGAATCTGTCACTTGGGAACCAAATGGATGGGAAGAGAAAGGGCATCCATAGATAGGAGTAGGTGAGGGAGGCAATGGGCTTTCCCGAGCACTGGCTCCCTTACCATCTCAGGCCTTATTCAGACTTTCTCTCCCTTCTCTGACCCTTCTGCCTTACAAGGGACATATGCCCTTACCCATATACATATTCAACCAATAAACAAATGTAACTCAATAATTTTTAGCTGGGCGCAGTCCTTTAATCCCAGCACTTGGGAGGCAGAGGCAGGTAGATTTCTGAGTTCGAGGTCAGCCTGGTCTACAGAGTGAGTTCCAGGACAGCCAGGGATATACAGGGAAACCCTGTCTCAAAAAACAAAACAAAACAAAAAAAATCTTTTAATGGCTTAAACCCATGTTTGAGTTATCTTTTCTGGTGGGTATGTCACAACAGGGGAACTGACAGTTGAGAAAATGCCTCCATAAGATTGGGTTGTAAAGCAAGGTTGCAAGGTATTTTCTTATTAATGATTTATGTGAGAAGGCCCAGCCTCTTGTGGGTGGTTGCTATCCCTAAGCAGGTGGACCGGGGTGTGTAAGAAAACAAATTCATCAAGCCAGGAAGGGCAAGCCAGGAAGTAGCACATCTCCATAGTCTCTGCTTTAGTTCCTACCTCTAGGATCCTGCCTAGAATTTTTGCCCTGACTTCCCTTCATAATAAGCTGATCCTGACATGTGAGCTAAATAAAACAAAGCCTTTCCTTCCCAAGCTGCCTTTGGTCATGGTGTTTTTTTTTTTTAAAGATTTATTTACTCATTTTATTTATGTGAGTACACTGTAGCTGTCCTCAGACACACCAGAAGAGGGCATCAGATCGCGTTACAGATGGTTGTGAGTCACCATGTGGTTGCTGGGATTTGAACTCAGGACCTCTGGAAGAGCAGTCAGTGCTCTTAACCGCTGAGCCATCTCTCCAGCCCGGTCATGGTGTTTTATAGCATCAATAGAAACTCTAATGCTGCAGCCAGCCATTAGAAGCTCTTCAGTTGTCCTAGGGCTCCAATTCCCACTAGGGCTGTGTTCACATGGATCCTGGGCTTAGGAAGCACCTTATCTGGGAAGAGTTCCTATTCCAGTTGGCAAACAGAAGAGATGATGGCTTAGAAGTTAAGTACCCATTTCAGCAGGGATGATTCTCTGAGAGCCCAGGAAAGTCAACTGGCCTGCTTGCCTCCAAGACATTGGGGTGTGAATGCAGTAACAGAGTTATAGCTTTGGTCACTGACTCAGCTCTGTATCTGATTGCTTTGATCTGTCTTGGTTATGTGTGTGTGTGTGTGTGTGTGTGTGTGTGTGTGTGTGTGTGTATACTATATGCACATGTGGTATGTGGAGGCCTGAGGCCAATATCAGAAGGTTTCCATAATTACTCTCTTACATTTTTGGAGACAGAATCTCTTACTGAATTTGGAGCTCTCAGTTTTGACTAGACTGGCTGTCCAGCAAGCGCCCCAGAACCACCTGTCTTCATTCCCCAGAGCTCCTATTACAGATGTAGACAATCATTCCAGGGATCTATGTGAGTTCTGAAGGTCTGAGCTCAGACCTTCATGCTTGCAAAGCAAGTACTTTACCCACTGAGCCAGTCATTCTCAACCCTTCTAATGCTGTGACCCTTTATTACAGTTCCTCGTGTTGTGACTCTGGCCATGACATTACTTTCATTAGGGCTTCATTACTATAATTTTGCTATTATGAGTTGTATTGCAAATATCTGATATGTGACCCCCAAAGGGATCTAGACCCACGGGTTGAGAACCACCGCACAGAGTGAGCTGTCTCCATCACCCTTGCTATGCTCTCTAAAAGAGTGTATATACAGCACATATACAGCGGCGCAGCAAACTTCCTGCCTTTGGCCAGTGCCCATTTTCCTTTCCTTCTTCTCCTTAAATGCAGATCCCTGGATGAAAGCAAACTTTCCCTGTTCCAGATGGATGGGTATCAGCATGACAAAAGTAACTCCTCCCAGCACGTCTAGACAGAGGCCCTGCCTACCTCCCTTCTTGATTCCAAGCTTAGATTCTGCCTGACCAACTCCAGCAAGCATTTGCCTGGGGCTGGGGAGCAACTTGAGTAGGAGGAGCCATAGCTCAAGTTCTATTCTATTTTCCTGACAGTCCTTAGCCCCACTGCACGTGGTGGTTTGGGTTGTTTGTTTTGCTAGAAATCAACGCCGTTATTCTCCAGCAACCTTTTAAAGCTCTCTAAATCATATCTGAAAGCATGTGAGTTTTACCCAAAGAATTATAACTGAGCACTTACTGGGTTCAGAGGGGCCTTGGCCTGGGGTAGTTTAGAAAAGACAGTTAGAAATGTCCCGAGAACTATCTCCAAAATGTCTGGCCAAAGGATAACCTCAGATGGAATTCCTCCCAAGGTGCCATCCTCTTTGGTTTTGTTTTGGGACAAGGTCTCTCTCCCTCTCACTGGCCTGGGGCTCATATCATTAGGCAAGGCCTGCTGGCCGTAGTGCCCCAGGGACCTGCCTGCCTCCACTTCCCCAGCACTGCAATTACAAACAGCACTTCTAGCCACATTTTCTCTGGAACTCAGGTCTTTGAGCATACATGCATAGCCAGCACTTTGACCAACTGAACTGTGGCCTAGCCCTCTACCTGATTTCATTTCTCCCACCTGGCTTGGATCCAGGTGCAGCCATTTCCTTTTCCCAGTGACTTTTGCATCTGTAATTATTTAGGACCCTTGGGACCTTGCACTTCCTGCTGTTAGTGTATCCTATGGCTGTTTGTAGGTTTTGATTTTGAAACAGTTTCTCACTATACGTAGTTACCTCCCTGACTGGCCTTGAACTCACAGTGCCTCTGCCTCCGGAGTGCTGGGATTGATGACATGTAGTATCCTGTCTGGCCCTAGACTGTTAAGAAAATATCTGATGGATTTCTTTTTATAAAAATAAAATAAAATAAAATAAAAAACCTAACTCCTGCTTTTATGAAATTTATCTCTGGTTAATTTGCAATAGTTATCTCGGGACGCGTCTGACTTTTCTAAACTGCCCAGGCCAAGGCCCCTCTGAACCCAGTAAGTGCTCAGTTATAGTTCTTTGGGTAAAACTCACATGCTTTCAGATATGGCTTAGAGAACTGTAAAAGGTTGCTGGAGAATAACGGCATTGATTTCTAGCAAAACAAACAACCCCAAACCACCACATGCAGTGGGACTGGGGGCTGTAGCTCAGTCAATGGAATGTTTGCCTCACATGTATGACACCCTCCTCAGCACTGCTAAGCCAGATGTGGGTAGTATACACTTCAAGTCAGGGTACTCCAGAGGAGGAGGCAGAACAATGAGACACTCAGCCTGGGATACATGTGCCACAGTCTCAAAACAGTGTCCAAACCCAGTGTCGTGGTTACTTCAGGCAGAGAAGGCTTTTATGAAGGGAATGAGAAAGGTATTAAGGTTAGAGGAGCAAGGGGCTGTTGGGCCCCTAGACACAAGGAAACAGCTGCTCTCCTTTAGGGAAAGGGTGCTGAGCAGTATGAGGAAGTTACTACTGTCCAGGGCCTGAGGGCACAAGCCCATTCTCACTGCTTACATCGCCTGACTGGGACTGTCCTTGCTACCCCCGGAGCTTGATAGTGTTCCCCTTCTTACTGCCTTCTAGTCTGACATGACAACATCCTGTCAAAATCCAGCTGGCAAAGCTGTATCAGAAATAGCATTTGGAGGCTTCCAGTGCCATGGTAACCGAAGCTGAAGTTAAACAGACTATGTTAGGTGGTTGAGAGAGTGCTGATCCCATGAACCCCTTGTAGTGTGCAGGAAGAGAATTGGCTAGCTGTTGCAAGCCTGAATCCCAGAGAAGAGCAGAGTCAGGTAGAGACAAGAGAGAAGGAATGGATGGGAACACAGCAGGGATAGCAACCGCAGTCAACTGAAAGGATTGAGTTTAGGCCATTTAGGAGCCACCAGCGTGGCCCAGCGCTTGGGAGATGGAGGCTAGGGGATTGGGACTTTAAGGTCATCTTTAGCACCATATGATACATAGTGAATAGTTCCAGACCAGCCTGGGTTACATGACACTCTGCCATAAAAATTTCTTTAAAGGTGGCTGGTGAGATGAAAGAAAATAAACAAGAAGAAAGAAGAAACGCTTTTAGAAATTTGGATCATAACAATCCTTAGCTTGGCCACCTTTCTATATCTTGGGCATTGGGAAGGTTGGCATTCATGAAGTGAATCTGGGCTGTGGAAAAAGCCTTTTCTACAGAAAAGGCACATATTTATTGACGAGAATGATTCAGTCCAGTCTGCATACAGCTTTATCTTATCACACTGCTGTGAGTACTTTCCTTGACACTGCCCAGAGAACTGTGGAAACATTTCTGTCCTGCTACGGCTACCGTAGGGAAAGCAGAGCTAGTCATCCCCAGGTGTCTTAGTTTAGTTTTCTGTTGCCAGGATAAAATACCCAAGCACAAGCAATTTAAGGAGAAATGGTTCATTTGGCTCACAATTCTAGGTTTCTAGGTTACAGTCCATCATTACAATCCAGGGGGTGGAGTGGGGGAGTCAAGGGGCAGGAAGTTGAAGCAGATAGCCACATCACATCCACTGTCAAGAAGAGAAATGGAGGAATTAGTGCATACATGCTAGCGCTTGGCTCCTTTTCTTCACTCTTATGTAACTCAGGCTCTGATGGCTAGGGAACGGAGCCGTGTGTGTGTGTGTGTGTGTGTGTGTGTGTGTGTGTAGTGGGAGGTTCTTCCCACCTCAATCCAAAGAAAATCCCTCAGAGGCATGCCCACAAGCCAGCATTATCTAGAAACTTCATTGATGAGGCTCCCTTCCTCCGTGATTCTATATTGTATAAAGTCCACAACCAAAACCAAGCATCACACCTGGTATTGTGAGCCAGGGCAGTTGCCCCTTTTTGTCTTCCTGCTTCTCAGACTTGGCCACAGACTGTCAAATCCAGATTGATCTAGAGGGTAGAGACTGTAAAACTATGGGAGCAACCCAGTCCACCGTATAAGCTGTCCAAAATGGTTCTTGTCTGTAATTCTAACACTAGGGAGGTGACGACAGGAACCTTCTGTTCAAAGTCATCCTCAGTTATATGGGGAGTTCAAAACCAGCCTGTTATACATGAGATCCTGTCTTTAAAGGTGGGATGGAGAATAAATTTGGGGGTGATCTTTCATATTGTTTCCCTCCACCCAAGAGGTACTGTGCATTTCTCTCTCTGTCTCTCTCATATATACATATGTGTGTGTGTATTCACATATATATTCACATATATACATATATATGTATATAT
>JADRCD010176391.1:0-13493 GCA_019843815.1 Montemys delectorum
TGGATGAAGACGGTCTAGACGGTGGAAATGGGGAAGGGTCAGAGAGCAGAGGGGTGAGTGTGAATGTGTAATTCTACCAGGTCTTTAGACCTGGTAGAATTATGTGATGAAGTATAAGAGTAGGAGAGGAAGAGAAGAAGCAACACGGCTTTGCCAGCTGCTGAGATGTTTGGGTTAGCCGCGATGATCGGTGAACACTCGGTTTGCAGATGTGGAGGTGTTTGGTGATCGTGAGAGTGGCAGGGACAGAAGCCTTCAGTGGGTTCAAAAATCTCCAGTGTGCTCAAGAGAGGAAGAAGAGAGCCTGAGATAATTAAGATAGGACCCCACCCACCCACTCTTTCCTATATTTGAGACATGAGTTTTTTATTATCCTCAGACTCCTGAGCTCTGGAATTACAGGTGTGTACCACCACCACACGGGACTCATGAAGCTTTTTTCCTATAAAGTTTAGTAATAGCAGAGTTGGGTTCATGTAGGGTTAAGATGGGATTTTAAGGCCAGGTATAAAGGTACATGCCTATAATCCCAGTATTGGAGAGGCTGACACAGGAAGATACCCAGTTTGAGGCCAGCCTGCCATGCACAGTGAGATTCTATATAGCTAACTTAGCAGCCACCTCCCCATTGCAAATGAAAACAAAAATGTGGATATAATTACATATAATCACATTTTCTCTTTTCTTTTAGCATTAAAGATAAGGAAATTGTAATGGTGGTGCCCATCCTACCTCAAATAGAAGTGGCCCAAACAAACCCATTTTGAGTTTCAACTGTGTGTACCAGTTATTAGCACTTCAAAGTCACTTGCAGGATAGCTCAGGCTTTCCCATTCTCCCACCTTACCCCTGACCAAATAAAGGAAATCCTGGAAACAGGGGAACTGGGCTTTAATACGGATATGGAAGAGGAGTTAGCTCTCCATTCCTGCTCCACATCTCTCTGTAAAAAATCACTGAAGAAACTCGATTCTGAAGTGCAGATGACAACTGGAGAAGCTCATGGCAGCTGACCTAGCCCAAGTCTTACATCACTGGGCTATGGCCTGGGAACATGCCGAGTGCACACCCCCCTCCACAGACCCCACCCCCCTTCATCTTCACAAACCTCTCAACGAACAACAACTCTACTCTTCTCTAAACAAAAATGAATGGTTGGATTGACCCTAAAACATTTTTGTTGCTTGACAACATATGAGAGACGATCTTTAAACACACAGAGGGACACATTATTCAAGGTTACGGGATGGCTGCCATGGATGGTGACTCTGTGGGGATTTCAGGACCAAAGAAACAATCAGCACCTGGGCACCGTTGAGACTTAGCATTACTGCAGCTGCAGGAGGTGGTGTTAAGGTGCATTGTTGGACAGTATTTAGCAGGCACTTGGCGGGGGGTGGTATACCAGGCTGTCACTGTGGGGGTTGAGGAGAGATCAAACCAGCTTGGCCCATGTCCTTTGAGCAGCTGGTGGGTGGAGTGGTGGGTCAGTGAAATGCCCTGAGTCAGGTCAGGCAAGAAGACAGACCATCTCCCTCCTGGGAGACCTTAGAGACAGGCAGTGAGGGATTGGGACTGCAAAGGCCATCGGTCTACCTTCTCAGGATCCTTGTTTGCAAAGGTCACTGACTAAGTCAGACTTTTGAAATGCTGTTCTGTACGAAGGGTGCACACTGAGGAGCCACAGGGCTTTGATTTTTCATTTTCAGACAGGGTAGCTTAAGTTGGCCCGAACTCACTGTGTAGACCAATACTCTGGCCTGTACCTCCTGAGTGCTGGGGTTATAGGTATGTACCACCATGCCTTGCTTATCTGGTGCTGGGAGCCCACCCAGGGCTTTATGCATGCTGAGCAAGCATTCAGTCAGCAGAACTCCATCTCCAAAACCTTTCTCCTCCTCCTCTAAACAAGTTTATGAAGACATACTTTATGTTTGGTAACGTGACCCCTTTTAGGTGCATTGCATGAGAAGCTTTGAAAGAAGTATACGTTGGATCCACACCACCATCCAGATACAGAACATTTCTATTATCCCCCAAAAGTTTCTCCTGCCCCACCAAGGGTAGACACACCAGTCTATCCTTCACACTTGGTTTTTTTCTAGATGGTCACATGGATGGACTCACTAACAGGTGTGACCTACAGCATGTAGCTTCTTTCACATTTCCAAGCATCATGCAAATCATCACCTGCATCCTATTTTTTTTTTCCAGTGGTGAAATAGTATCCCAGCACACCACAATTCGCTTGTCCATGTTGATGGACATTTGGGTTGTTTCCAGATGTTGACCAAGGAGGTTTTGTTTGGATAATTCTCTTCCCCTTGAGTGAATTAGGGTAGAGTCTTGGTCAACGTTGTGTGTGTGTGTGTGTGTGTGTGTGTTTAATCTTGTAAAAGATGTAAAAGTCTTTTCCAAAGAAGTTGCCTAATTTTGCATTCCAGCAGCAAGATGTGGGTCTTAGCGGCCCCTCCTCATCCCTATGGGTACTTGTCTGAGTCTTTCCTCCTTTAATTTAAATTTCAACCACTGTAATAGTTGGTTGATGTTATCTCCTTGTGGGCTTAGTTTACACGTCTCTGATTACTAATAATGCTATTGTTGTGTCTCTTTTCATGTTCTTCTTTTCCTATCTGTTAAATCTTTTGTGAATTCGAACAATTGGATTGCTTGTTTTCTTATTGTTTGAGATTTCCTCGCCAGGCCTTTATCAGATATGTGCTTTATCAAAATGTACTTTTTCCTTGTTTGTGGGTTTCCATTTTTATCTTATTAATACAATTTTTCAAAGAACAGATGTTTTAAATTGGATTAGCTTTATCAACTTTTAAATTTAAGGACTGTGACTGTGTGTGTGTGTGTGTGTGTGTGTGTGTGTGTGTGTGTGTGTGTGTGTGTGTTCTAGGACAGAAATCTCTACCAGCTCAAGGTGACACCTCTGGCAGTTTCATGTTTTTAATCTCTACTTTAGAATTGTGATCAATTTATGGTTTTTTTGTTTTGTTTTGTTTTTTGAGAAAGGGTTTCTCTGTATAGTCCTGGCTGTCCTGGAGCTCACTCTGTAGACCAGGCTGGCCTCGAACTCAGAAATCTGCCTGCCTCTGCTTCCCAAGTGCAGGGACTAAAGGCGTGCGCCACCCCCGCCCATTATGTTAATTTTTATGTACTGTACAAGGTAAGAATCAAGGCCACATTTTACATACAGATGCTTAATTTCTCCAGAACCATGTTTCGAAAGGATTATCATTGCTCCATTGGCCTATCTCGGCACCTCATGTGTGGGGTTTCTATCTGGATTCTGTGGCCAGTTTCGCTCATCTCTGCTTCTCTCGGGATGCCAACACAAACCATGATCTCTCTAGTGCCATTAATAATTTGTCGTTTCGGAGTTTTATGCTGAGCACTGCATGGTTTCTTTTTCTGGTCTTTGCCTCATAGGTGGTCCTTCCTCCGCTGCCATGGCAGTAGTACTCAGACATCTCTAAGTGTCCACCGGGAGTAAGGGTGCCCTCAGTTGAGTTCCACTGTCTGAGCTTCAGAAGACTGTTGGTTTATTTGAATTTTGAGATGGGCTCTCATTCTGGGTAGCCTAGGCTGGCCCAGAACTCCATACACAGAAGAGGCTGACCAGAGACAGCCATTCCTCTGCTTTAGCCTTCAGAGTGCTGGGATTGCTTGCATGTGCCACTGTGCCTGGCACATGTGTTTCCATCTATTTAGGATGTGTGTGTGTGTGTGTGTGTGTGTGTGTGTGTGTGTGTGTGTGTATTTTGTATTTTTCAAGGCTTTGGTAAGCAGTACTTAAATGTTTTATTGGTATATACAAGTGTGATTCAAGAATATTAACTTTATTGGTCTGGAGAACATGCTCAGTGGTTAAAAGCACTGGCTGCTCTTGCAGAGAGCCCAAATTTAATTCCCAGCACCCAAGTGGAGGCTCAGAACCCCGTGTAACTCAAGTTCCAGAGCATCTGGCACCCTCGGCTGGTCTTTGTGGGAACTGTACACACATGGTGTGCAGACATATGCAGGCAAACATCCATACATATAAATAAATAAACAAACTTTATTATAGAATTCTTCCAAATTCACTTCAGTTTTAGTAGCATTTTGTAAAACTTTGAAGAGTTTTGTAAATGGAATATCACTTTATCTGTGATTGAAGGCAATTTTGTTTTTTTCAAATCTATATGTTTTGAAATTTTTTCCTGCCTGATTACACAGACTAGAACTTCTAGCACATTGTTCGATAGGAACTGAGAGTGTGGACATCCTTGTGCTGGCCTCATCTGGAGGACCACATTCAGTCTTTCGCTGTGACCTAGGTAGGATGCTGTGTATAGTTTCATTTTTGTCTTGCAGAGACCCTTTATCTGAGTGAAGAAACTCCCTTCTTAGTCTAATTTACTGTTAATTTTTACAGTGACTTTTTACTTTCTCTGTCTGTGTTAATATGAAGACAAAACTTTTACTTAGCCTTTAACAAGGCAATGTAACTTGAGTATAGAAAGTTGGGAGCTAAGCTTTGCTGTTGGGATAATCTCTAGTTTAGTCATGATGTGAGTTCCTTCCAGGTCTGCTTTTCTAGAAGTTTTTAAATATATGTTTTAATTTAATTTTATTTTATGTGTAGTGCCCTGGGAGTCAGCAGAGGCACTGGGGTTAGAAACAGTTGTGGGTACTGCTAAGGACTGACTCTGGGACATCTGCAAGAGAAGTGGGTGCCTAATCACTGAGCCATTTCTCCATCCCTTCCAATAGTTATAAAAGGAAATGTTAGGCTCCTGAGGGATATTTATCTTTTTGTTTTGTTTTGTTTTTGAGACAGAATCATCTTCTGTAATTAAGGCTGTCCTCAAACTCACCATGTAGACTAGGCTGGTCTTGAACTTACAACAACCTTTTCTAGGCTTCAGATTACTGGGAAGACAGGCATAAACTACCACATCCAGCTGTGTTTTATTCAAGAAAAACTTTGGCATGGTTTTAGTGTAAAGGTAATGCTGGTTTCTAAAATAGGGAAGTGTTTTTCCCTCTCTATCATGGAAAGGTTTGAATAATATTGATATTATTTCTCCCTCAAGATCTATAGTCTTAGTCAAGCATGATGACATACACCTTTATCCTAACACTTGGGAGGCAGACACAGGCTGATTTCTGTTAGATGTCACCCTGGTCTACATAGTGAGTAGACCAGCCAGAGCTACAAAGTAAGACCTTACTTTAAACAAATAAAATAAACAAACAAACAAAAACTCCCAAACCAAATATTAACTACAACAAAAATACAACACAACCTCCACCACTACCCCTCAAAAAACAAACAAACAACAAAACATCAGTGACCTTTTAAAGATGAAACTGGCAATCATTGAAGTTTTACATGAGTTAAGAAATATTGGACGCCTCTAGCGTCTGCCTCATCCTCTGGGTGCATCTTGAGTCTGCCTTCATCCTCAGGCATGCCCATGGGCACTGTAAACATCCAAGTTACAGGAGAAACAACTGGAGTGGCTGGAGGTCAAGTTGGATGAGTCCAGGAGGCTGAGGCCACAGCACGATGGTCACTCATCAGCTCAGCGCTTTACTGCTTTTTGCTATTTTGTGGGTTCTTTTTATTCCTTCCACCCTTTCAACCCCCTAGCACTAGCAAGGAGAGAAAAAAAGCATAGAGAAGAAAGGAAAGAGATCCTGAATAAAGTCAGGGGTTGGAAAGGGGGCAACATTTCCAATGATAGACTATTTCCTGCTGATTAGGAGCAAAGAGTTCCTTGGGGGCAAGATTGATTTTCACTGTCAGGATATCTAATTTCTTCTTTCTTCTTCTTTGAGCAAGATTACTTAACAAACTGCAACCAACACACACACACACACACACACACACACCACCTCTCAGGGCACTAGCATTTATATACTCTCTGAAAAGTTCCCAGAATTCCAAACATCACACAATTGTAGAGATTATCTGTAGCTGGTAAAATCACACCTTTGCTAGAGTACGAGACAAATCATAGTCAGCTACTGTGGACAATTTGAAGCAGTCCATATAACCCATGCTTGGTGTCTTAGTTAGGGTTTCTATTCCTGCACAAACATCATGACCATGAAGCAAGTTGGGGAGGAAAGGGTTTATTGAGCTTACTTCCACATTGCTGTTGATCACAAGGAAGTCAGGACTGGAACTCAAGCAGGTCAGGAAGTAGGAGCTGATGCACAGGCCATGGAAGGATGTTTCTTACTGGCTTGCTTCCTCTGGCTTGCTCAGCCTGTTCTCTTATAGAACCCAAGGCTTCCAGCCCAGGGATGGCACCACCCATTTGATCACTAATTGAGAAAATGCCCCACAGCTGGATCTCATGGAGGCATTTCCCCAACTGAAGTTCACTTCTCTGTGATAACCGCAGCCTGTGTCAAGTTGACACACAAAACTAGCCAGTACACTTGGGTTTAAAATGAAAACATATTCTTATATTTCTATTTAAAAAAAAAAAAAAGAACCCAAAATTTCAGAATTCTCATTACATACTTCATCTTCAGGGTCTTAGTTTTCTTCTTTGTGAATAAAGGCCTATCTTTTCTCAAAGCTTCCCTGGCTATATACTGACAAGTGCCAAGCTCAGTCATGGGAATCCCAGTCAAAGATCCTCATTCTGAAAAGCAAAGAATTTCCCCTATTTCTGTCTTGGTTTCAACCTGAAGCCCATATAGACTCTGGTTTGGCCTCCTCCTCCTCTCCCTCCTCTTCTTCCTCCTCCTCCTTCTTGTCATTCTTATTAGTATTATTAATTAGAGTTGGGGCTAGAGAGATGCTTCAGCAGTTAAGAGCACTTGTGGCTCTTGTAAACAAGCAGAGTTCAGTTCCCAGTACTCAATGTAGGGCAGCTCACAGTTTCCTTTAACTCCAATTCCAGGGGATCTGATGCCCTCTTCTGGATTCTGCAGGCACCTACACTCATATGGACACACCTACACAGAGACACAATTAAAGACAAAATAAATAATTAGAAATTATAATAGTAACATTTAGCTTATTAAATTCATATCAATCTCAAGTTTATTCAGTGAAGTGTTCCTCCTGAGAACTGGGATTAAAGGCATGTGCCACCACTTATTGCTAAGCACTGTGTTTAAACCAATGAATGCAGATGTAAGTGAAGCCAAATAACTGCTGCTGTCCAGGGCCAAGGTTACTGCAGCACCAACCTTCAGTCCACTCAGGCAAGGCTGTGACCTCCCTGTCCTAAGCTCAAGGGGAATTTGATTTAGATTTAGATTTATATATGTTCAATGTATTCTTCGCTGGGAAAACAAACATATAGCTTCTGACATTAGAAACACAAAATGGCTTTGGTGTTTAAGCATGCCAGTAAATAGAGGGCATATCTTACACTACTCCTGTGAGTCAGGGACTAGATGCCTGAAGAGATGTGACACCCCCAAGCTGCCCCTCCTCCACCCTAGTAGTGAATGCCTTTCCTGTCACTTGCCTTTTTATTTACCAAATGTCAACAGCAGACTCAGCAAGGCTGGAGAAAAATGGGGAATCTGAAAGAAAATGTGTTGAAACGAATAGTTCAAATCATAAGCCCTTGTCAAAAAGAGCTGAGCAAAAATATCTTGAAACCTACACACTTCATTATCAAATAAAGTCTTTGTTTTGAAAAGAATGGGAGGATGGATTAAGAAAGCTATTCTGAATATAATCAAATGGATAAAAGTATATAAAAATCAGGACCATGGAGCCTGTCTTGGGCTTCCTGTTATGATGGATTTTGTGAACACCCAACCTTCAATGGGATGGGGAATATTTCTTGTCTTTGGTCCAGCCATACCAATATCCCAAGTGCTTTTCTATTCCATTTTCTTGGTTTTAAAGTGTGTGTGTGTGTGTGTGTGTGTGTGTGCGCGCGCGCGAGTGCACATGTACATGCATGCATGCAAGATACCTACAGAGGTCAGAAGAGGGCCTTGAGCTGGAGTTACAGTCTGTTGTAAGCCACCTGACATAGGACTTGGAATTGAACCTAGGTCCTCTGCAAGAGCAGCAAGTGCTCTGAAGCACTGAGCCATGCCTCTAGCCCCATGTGCTTTCTTTTTCATTTGGGTCATCTGATCCTACTTTTTCCTACAGGGATAACGGTCCACACAGTTAGGCAGCAGACAACCAGTTGCTCAAGCTTTCAGTGTCTTTTCTATTTGAATCTCATATTGTACTTAGGAAATACTCATAATATATTTAGGAAATCATTTGTTAAAGGTTTAGGATGGTCTGGGATCTATCTCCCACCCTTCTCTGACTCAGGAACAGATTATCCATCTAGCTCTACAAATTATCTCATGTGTGAGTCTCCAGGCCCCAAGACAACTTCCTGGGACATGCTCAGAATGAGTTAAGACTGACAAGAGGAACGCTAATTAACTGACAGAGAGAATAGCTTACACCTTTATAGGGTTTCTCACAACCCTATAAAGTAAGTTCTGTTATCAACCCCCTGGCTTCAGATGAAGACATCAAGGCCCAGAATGACTGAGGAATGACTCTTCCATTTCACACGGCCAAGTGTCAGAGGCAGGATTCGAACCAGGGAAGTTTATTCCATTTCCTCGCTGCTTTATTGTATGGCAGCCTGCAAAGTTCAGAGGCCGAAGGTATTGGGTTTCTATGTTATGGAGCTAGTCCATCTTCCCGTAGCTTGCTCCAACTGCCTCTGCAAACTGGCTTGGCTGAGTTCTCACATAACTTCTTGGTTCTATTGTAGGCAACCTGTGCACAGGGCTTTACCTGCTAGAGGTGCTGTCCACATCAAGAGGAGACAGTACATTCAGACCTACCTAGCCTCTATCCTGGCTCTACACTCCTGAAGAGGGTGAATCTGTGGCTGCGGCCTGACCTGTGGAATTAGGGGCATACCCTTCATATGATATGCAGAGGCACATAGGACAAAAGCAGATTATTAGCATGACCCCTCCTCCTTCAGCCAGGACTCATCTGAAAAGAAGGTGTATGGGGTGGGACAAATGCCCCCAAATTTATGTCTTCCCAAATAACAATAATAAACAGGTCTATTAACAATACACTTTTAGAAAGGTATTGGGATGGCACATGCCTCTTCTCTCAGCACTTGGGAGGCAGAGGTAGGGAGAGCTCTAGGTATGAGTTCAGCCTGGTCTATATATCAAATTCCAGGCCAGCCAGGGTTTTGTAGTGAGACTCTGTCTTAAACAACAATAGCAGCAGCAACAGCAACACAAAACAAAAAACAAAAAAAAAATTAAGATTATGCATCATCATCAACCACAACAAAAACCCAAAACAAACACACACACACACACACACACACCAGTGCCAGGCAGCTGGGTATAAGTATTTGTATCATGGCTGCTTTCAGGCTGCTGCTGCCACAGTGAACTGGAGAGTGACGTGTTCCATTGGTTCTACAATGACGTAATATTAGTCCCAGCCCAGCAACTTTTCTATCACAAATGGACGACGTGTACCCAGCTTATGCAGGTAGTGTGTGAGGTCTTCAAGAATTTCAGAGCCTAGGCTTAATAATAAGCTAATCATGTATGTAGGCTTGTAATTATGTCAAAGAGAATGAGATTTCCAGGTAGAGAGGATGCACACTGTCTAAAATAGTTTGGAGTCTGTCATATTAAGTGTGTGATTACCTAGGCACACAGAGACACTTGACAAAATTGCATCTCCACTGATTATGGTATCTCATCTGGGGCATATAGTTAACCCTTTCATGGATTTTTACACACTGGACCCCCATTTTCTCAAGTGAGCATTGGCTTCGTCTTATGACATGGGAATGTGTAACTTCTCCTTGAGTCTGGATGTCGTCTTGGGTGTTGTCACTAACAGGCTCCTTTTCCTACCTTTCGGATCTGAGATGTGAAAGGCATGTGGTAGCCCATTAGACATCTTGACATCTTTCAGCTGAACGCATACAATCAGCCTTAGTTGGAGGCTTTCATTTATGATCCCAAGGCCATCTCTCAGTTCATGTAATTATATTAAAAGCCCAGACAGCCTCGTGACTACAGTCTCTGGAAGTGTGTCACCCACTGTCGCGGATCTTGGGGCTCTTTTCTCTTGTACATCTGGGATTTTTTGACAGGTAGCTCTGGCTTCCATGTGCTGTGTACAATTCTTCCCTAACTCCCCATCCATCATCCTTCTATGACTGTGTTACTCATCCTGGCCAGCTCCTGAGTGCGTAGGCCACGGGGAGAGGAGGTGAGGAGGCATCCACGGTATGCATGGACCACTTTCTTCACACATGCAGCTTCAAGTGTCCTACTACCAGAAGGTCATTATCTTTATAAAAATAGCATAATTAATTTATTCTTTTAATTTCCCTTGAGATACAGCAAGAGGAAGAAAATCACAAGATTCTTCTTTTTTATGATTTATTGAAGATTTGTCCTAGTTTGTGGACTTGTTGACTTTGGAGCAAGAGCACCAATGCCCGTGAAACACCTAGTACTGCGTTAGCCTCCAGATCAAGAGTTTTGCCTTATTTAATCTCCACAACAATACCATTAGATGGCTCTTTGTGTTTGGTTCATTGTGTTTGGAAGAAGCTGGAGTTGAGAAGCCTTTAAAGAACATGGCTGGCCTAAGGGGTTACATGACAGAACTGGAATTTGAAGGTAGACCTGTCTCTCCAGAGGCATAATATGACAGGGTTTCACCTACACCACACAGTCCCACTCCACATCGCATTGAACTTCTAAACATACGAAAAAGTTGAAAAAACTATAAAGTGAACACCTATATATAACATGTAGACGGTATGATTGACATCTAAAACATTTTGCCCTGACATATCATCCATCCATTATTTTTTTCTTTTTCTGGATCAAATACAGGGTTGTGCGAACACTAGCTAAGACTTCTGTTACCACAGTCACACTCCTCTGTCTATCTGTTCCATGTCTCTGTCTCTCTGTCTCTCTCTGTCTGTCTCTCTCTCTTTGTCTGTCTGTCTCTCTCTCTCTCTGTCTTTCTCAGAGCATCGTCTCAAGTCCCCCATAGCAGGCACCCAGACCTGATCTTCCTGTTTCACCTTCTGAGTGCTGGGATGGTGGAGGTGCTTAATTGTGCTCACTTTCCGTGATGCTAGGGATCTAACCCAGGGTGTGTGCATGCTGGGCAAGTACTCCACCAACCTAGCCACAGGCTCACCCTCTCATATTATTTATATAGATGCACACTAAGTTTCAGACATCGGTGTACTTCACTCCTAAACATTTCATTATGCATACCATTAACTGGGGGTTTATATTTCCATGCACCTCTTTGTGACTGTCTCTCTATCTCTGTGTCTGTCTGTCTGTCTGTCTGTCTGTCTGTCTCTCTCTCTCTCTCTCTCTCTCTCTCTCTCTCTCTGGTTTTCTTTTTTTTAAAGAAAGTTTCACTGTGTACACAAGGCTGCTCCAGTTCCTGATCCTCCAGGGTACGGAGACTGTAGATGCACGCTCCCATCTTGAGCTCCTCCTGCAATCTTAATAATGAAGGTTGCTGCTTTCATGGTGACTTTCCTGTGTGTGCCAAGCCAGGCACTGTTTGTAGAGCCCCAGGCACAGGTAGGCACTGGCTCCCTTGCCCCAGCATGCACTGTGGATGAATCTACTCATGATCCCACCTAGAAAGGGGCACTGCTCTCAGTGGTTGGAAGAACACTTTGTTCCTAAAGCAGAGGAAAAGTTCATGAGTTCAAACTCACCTTCCAGCAGGTAGGTTTATAAAACACGAATTTGCTTAATCCTTTTCATGCCTCTTCTGTCTGGTTACATAGATGACTTCCACCCAGGTCCTTCATGAACGAACACACTCTAACTCAAACGTCTCTCTACAACCAAACTTACAATTGCTGCAAAACACTTACATGCCCCCAACACTCTCTTCTATCTGCCCAAGAAGCCTTTCCCAGCCCTGTCTGCTGGGTTAGCATTTGTACTTCCTCAAGACCCAAGTGCAGTAGCCTTCCTTGCCACTTGCTCTGCTCCATGAGGTGTTGGATGCTATGTGGTTTGCTAGCCTGTTGGGCCACCCTCCATGGCCACTGTCCTTTCTCCTCAAACAGACGGAACTCCTCCAAGTAGTAGTTCTCAAAAGGCCACCCTCTAAGTACATGGGTGGCCAGCAGCCCTCCCACAGCTGTGAGCCATCTGAGTAAGCTATTGTCACCAGAACTGAGGGCACACATGGCTGCAGCCGTGTCCATTAGTAATGAGGAGCTGAGTGAAAGATACTACGTGGTCAGAGAAAGAAGGAGGAAAACACGTTGAAACCAAGTCAGCACGAAGGAAAAGTGAGACATTTGACCTTCTGCACAGCCCAGACCATTCGGGAAAGGTGGTCCAGATGGTCAGGAAGCTGTGCTACTGGAGCTGTTTGCAGGTAGAACTGTAGAGTCAGCTTAAGTTTCAGGGTGTGAAAGTGAGCAGAGGACTCCAGAGATGAGAGCCACAGTCAAGGCTGAGGCATGCTTGACTCATCTTAGCACAAGATCTTGCATATACATAATGCACACATGACAGTGGGAGTGGTTGTGAAGGAAGAAGTGAATTTCTTGGTTTGTTCTCACTATATAAAAACCTGTTATATCTTTCCTATGCTTATGTTGCCAACACACACACACACACACACACACATATAATATATATATGTATATATACATATATATATAGTATAGTTCTGATGGTAAGATGGAATATATATGTATTGGCAGAATAAGCATAGGAAAGATATAACAGGTATTATATATGATATATATGGATATATATGGATATATATATATGTATATATATATATATCTGCTTGGAGGAGTTCAATCTGTTTGAGGAGAGAGGACATATATATCTCAATATATCATATATATTGTATAGTTCTGATGGTAGGATGGAGTGTAGGAAACTGACCGTATTTCCCATTTATGTTTTCAAAAACTGAACACTCGCCCCAACAAAATTATATGTGTATGTGTTTGTAGTACTAGGGATTGAACCCGGTACCTATACATGCAAGGCAAACACTGATCCCAAAATGTAAAACCATTTAAAAAGTCAAAAATTTCCAATAAAATAGCAACAATTCCAGATTCTTTTGAAATAACTCCAAATTTGACCACAAGAGTTCAACACTGCTGCATGGAGACTGTCGGCTGAGGCTGAGTGGGGTGCCGGCTAGGGCATCTTATCTCCCTGGCTAGCTAAGGACTAGCCAGAGTATAGTAGCAGGCCAACTGTCCCAAACCACAGCAGAGAATTCAGCTTTTTCACTCACCAAGACAGAGTTTCTATCTGGGAAGTCTCACTTCCAAGCAATGATTCAGGAACCTAAGGTCATTCTTTTACTATATGGTTTTAGCAGAGTGGGTGGTCCCAGGGATGCTGGACTTGTCTGCAGCCAGCAGATGGAAGAGAGGGGTGTGTGTGTGTGTGTGTGTGTGTGTGTGTGTGTGTGTGTGTGTGTGTGT